>JAQBSW010000046.1:185000-342062 GCA_029291075.1 Eudiplozoon nipponicum | reverse complement strand
GAAAACGAGCTTCTTGCACGGGTCGCAGGCATCCGTAGAACGAGGTTGTGATTGAAGGAAGGCCAGGGAAAGTCGATGTCCTGTTGGGTTATCGGTCCTCCGCTGAAACAAGAAAGAAAAGAATTGGATGAGGAAAACTTAGTAAGGTATCCACTACGTGGATATGATGGGGTCACGAATGGGTTGAGAAGAGGTATCAGTGAGTCAAGAAGAAAGGATGAAGACCAAGGAGGTAAAGTGGAAGATTAGAGAAGTTAAAGAGAATAGCCTGGGGAGAAGTAAATGTTATGGATTGAGAAGGAACCAGTTTCGTTTCCAATCGGTGGTATCGCAGAGAAGTTTGTTGAAGAAGTACTGATGGGCTGCCTTTTTGAATTCGTGCTGGGATAGGAGCTTTATATCTGTGGGAAGAGCGTTGAAAACATTAGTGGCTTTGGAGAAGAGATAGACGTTTTTAAATATGGTGGGGGTATGGTTAGCTTGGATAGAAGAGTTACTAGAACGTGTGGCGTAGTGGTGACTTGGGTGGGCAAAGTTGGAGAGTGGTAAGGAAGTTGAGATCTTATGGATAAAAGAAATGACTCGAAGGTGACGTGTGAACCAAAGCGGAAGAAGGTTAGCCAGAAGTAGGCGTTCCCTATAATTTTGGCATTTCGGGAAGACTCGCTTAAGAAATCTGGAGGATACCTGTTCAATAGTATACGAGGAGGCGAGGGTGAGAGGACAGTAGAATTCGCTGGCGTAAGAAATGAGGGGCAGAACGTAGACCTTGAATAATGTGAGTTGGAGAGTGGGGTTGTTAGTCTTAAAACAGATCAGACGGGCCCATTTGAAGAGTTTGGAAGTAGTGTGTGTAAGGTGTGGGGAGAAGTCTAGGGACTTAGAGAAATGAATGCCGAGATGTTTGGCCGAATCTATTATTTCTATGTCGAGGGGGTAGTTGGCAACCGGGATAGAGCAGAATGGATCAGACGAGAGTCTCATTAAGCGAGTTTTGGTGGGATTTAGTTTGAGACCGATTCTGCTGAGTTGCAAGTGGAGCGAAGATAGGAGCTCCGATATAAGGGGTGAGGAAGGGTTGGATGTTGTGGGGTTGCTGAATACGATAACCATGTCATCCGCATATTTGAACAGCTTGAAAAGATTGTCTTCAACCTGTATGTGTGCGAGTGTAAGGTTGAAGAGAATGGGACCAAGTACGGAGCCCTGGGGAACACCGGATCGGACATGGGTTGGCCTCGAGTGACTACTGCCAACTTTTACTGTCGCATATCGGTTTCGAAGATAATAACTGATAAGATTGAGAACGTTGCCGCAGATACCGCTTCTCATTAAGGCAGATTCGATTGCTGAAAATGACAGCGAGTCAAAAGCCTTGGATATATCTAGGAAGAGGAGAGTGCACTGAAGCCCTTTAGAGAAAGAAGAGTAGCAATGATCGAGAACACTAACTAAGTTGGTGGAAGATGAGCGGCCGTTCAGAAATCCATGTTGATCATCAAGGAGGTAGAAGTTTACATGAGACTTAATGAAAGGGTAGATTAGGTTGTATAAGATCCTGTCGAAGATTTTGGTGAAAGAAGGTACGATAGTAATGGGGCGGAGATCTTTAAATGATGAGATCGAGGAAGTGCCATTTTTGGGGATAGGAGAGATCGTCGAGCAAAGCCAGTCCGGGGGAAGATAGGTGGTTTCGAGACAATGATTAATAACATCTGCAATTAGAGAGAAGACGTTCCAGCCAAGCAGAGCAATCATGCTGACCGAGACACCGTATTGATCAAATTGGTGTTTAGATTTAATGTCTTTAACTGCTTGGGCGACGGAAGCCGGAGAGACGTAGAACCAGCGTAGGTTCTCGGAGTCTCCGTTGTCTAACATCTCAACAGGCGGAGTGGGAGTGGAAAATGAGTCGAGAAGGTGAGTCAGATAATCGTTAGCGAAGCAGAGGTCGTCTGACTGAGAGAAGTTAATATACGAGGTTTTGGGCTTTTGCAACAATTGGTGTTTGATGATGGCGAATTTTGCCCGGGGGTTAGGAGCTGAGCGGATGCGTCTTTCGATGTGGAGCGCTTGTTTGTTGATAGCCTGATTAATGTGTCCATCAATGCGTCTCAGAGCGAGGGCGCGGGCAAGTGACGAAGTGCGTAGACGAGAGCTGCGTGCTAGGTTGTCCCGTGCCTTAAACAGAGCGTTCAACTTATTCGTCGAATGTACGTTTTGAATAGAGGTGGCGGAGTTGTAGTGGGAGGATAGGATGTTATGAACTTCGGAAAAGCACGAGGAGAGATTGTTTGGGAGAAAGAGGTCCCTCCAGTTAACAGCGTCACAGAGTCGGCGGAACTCTTCCCAGTTGGTGAATCGCCTGAACGAATGTGTGTCTTCTCGAGGGGTGAAGGATAAGAGAGGTAAGAGGAAGGATACCTGGCAGTGATCAAGATTAGGGAAGATCTCCCGAGAGTGAACATCGGTCACCTCGTTGTTGGAGAGTACACAATCCAGCTGGTTGTGCCCTCGGGTCGGAAAGTGCACGAATTGATGTAGCAAGTTGTCCGCGAAGAGTCGAAGCAGTGGGTGACTTTCCGAAGCTAGGTTATGCCAATTAGCCAAGGGGAGGTTGAGATCACCCACAACGACGTACCGATCAGAGTGTAGAGAGAAAAAAGTAGAAAGGAGTTGGGCCCCGCGAGTGTCGTCGATGAGTGAGAGATTAGGGGGTCTGTAGACAACGCAGGTAGATATGCTTTGGTTATGGATTAGTAGCTGAAACGAGAAAAATTCCAATCCTTGAGTGTTCGATGTCGGTAAGCGTTTGGGCATAAGAAGGGATCGGACATAGGCGGCTAGACCACCCCCGCGACCGACAGTTCTGTCGCTACGAAGGAACGTGTATCCGTGAATGAGGAAGAGATCATCACAGTGGATGGAAGGGGACAGCCAGGTCTCAACAAGAAAGCAAATGTCTATCTCGTTAGAGGATAGAAAAGCTCGTAGATGATTGATTTTTGGCGTAAGTGATCTGCAATTGATGAGAATTGCGGAGAGTGCTCTGAGAGAGGGATGGTTAGATCGGGGAGGAGAAGCGTGCGGGGGCTTTCCGCTGGCGGGCGGGACGAGATCTAGGGCTGATGAGGGTGACTGACCGCTCATTGACAAGGATGGAGTGGTCAGCATCGATGTGGATTTCTTTTGTCCCTCGTTTGTCAGGTGGGTGAGGAAGTTGGATGGTTTGAAAGCAAGAGGGGGGCGAGAAGTCTGGGCACGAGAGAGCACCCTGAGGGTGCGATGATGGGGAGAGCAGGGACAGTGACTGATCGGGAGCTGAGACGCTGCAGTCCTGGGTGGGGTCGATAATGGCTTCAATAGCGGGAGTTGAAGTTGGTGGGGCTGGGTCCGAGTCCCGTTTGGCCTTGGCCGACTTGCGTTTGTTCGGTCTCTGAGTGGTGGCTTCCGTCCCAGGAATAACTTGTCATGGAGATGTGGACTCTGCGGACGTACTAGGAAGAGAGGTTACGTTGTTAGTAGGCTTGGAGCGGCGTGGTCGGCCTCGTCAACGAGGTAGAGCTTGAGACTGAGAGGGAGAATTGGTTGCGGTGTAGGGGCTAAAAGAGAGAGGGAGGCCTTCAAATCGGGAAGGTGTCAGTAGGAGTGAACCGGAGGAAGGGGCATCACCGAGGATTCCGCCGTGAACAGAGCGGCGTTTCTTTGGATTGCTTCAGCCCGGAAAGGCATGATGAGCTGGAGGTGGGGGGGTGGAGTCGGGTTGAGGTGTTAGGGTTTTCTCTAGGGTTCTCTGAAGTAGCGTATGATCACGCTTTAGTTTGATTTTTCCAGATGCTAAAGTGGGCGAGTGCAATTTTATGTGACGAATCTCATCGTCAGACAGTCTTTTGTGTGAGGAAAGAATAAAGGCTTGACCTTTACCCGAGGAGATTTCTTTAAGTTGGCTAAAGTTGTCTCCTAAATGGCTGATTAAATCAGAGGCCAGGTCATCCTTTGAGAGTAGGGAGCGTGGGGACCATAAAAAGATGTTTCTCTTGTTATGGTTTCTTAGGGCAACCTCCCTGGCTACCCCATTTAGAAACGCGTCAGCCTGACGCAACAAATGGGGTTGAATAGTGGGTAATGAGAGGTTGCCTGTCAGGGCTCCTATTAATCCTGAGATGTCCGCCATCTGCTGTTGGAGATCAGTGATGTTAGACATAAGCTTTTGGGTGAGGAACGGGGAGATGGGAGCTTGCGACGAGAGCTAGTTCATGGTGGAGTGGGATAGAAGAGCAGAATTGTTGCTGAGAGGAAAAAGAAAACATTGGGTATTGAAATGTCAAAAATAAATGAGAGATCGGGTGGGCTAGGAAAAGGTCCTAGATAACTGAAAGTAAAATCCAAAGAAAGGAAAGAAAAAGTGTGTGTGTAGGTAGATTCCTTGTGTACCCTAAAAATAAGATCAGACAAAAGTATCCCGAGAATCTGAAATTAAAAACAAAATGAAACCCGTTATCCTTCAAAAATAGGGAAATTTTGAAAAACCGCAAACAAGATACTATTTATATAATCGAAGAATGAGTATTCAAGTAAACGATTTGATATCAAAATCGAACAGAGTAACAAATGGAATTCCACAGGAATCAAGTTTGGGGCCAATTTTATTTAAAATTGTATTTGCACATTTGGAAACTAAGATCCATAACGGTCGAGTTTGCAAATTCGTTGATGATTTCCAATTGATCCAAAAAATGTCGAATTCTCCAAAAATAATGTGACACTAGATTTGTATGATTTAAGTAGATATTTGATAACACTAGGGCTGAGAATAAACAATAAAAAGACGAAAGCTTTAAAAATAGGGAACAGAACAAATTTTAATTATGTTTATTTTCATGATGCTTTTATTAATGATGTGTTTGAGATTAAACTTATGCAAGAAATTAAGGATTTAGGCATAATTATTCAATGTACAGCTTCTGCTGAGAGACATATTGAAAGTATAGTAGGCAGTGCCAAGAAAAGATGGGCACTAATAAATCGAAATATCTTAAAATGTATATAATATGGATTAGACCAATACTAGAATATGCTGTCGCTACTTGGAATCCATTAAAAAATTGTTTGTCCTATCTCCTGCACTATATACGCCTCTGGATTACAGTTTGTGTCATTGCAATCTTTGTGGTTTCGGAGGATGTGCTATTGCATAAAAGTTTTCCATCTGAACCAGTGGACTGATGCCTATATGACTCCGATAAGAAAGAGTCATGAAGTTGGAACTAGATCTAGACATTTGGCAATATCTCCTCCTTTGGTGGGGAATGTAGCGAGCAAGTTATTCTCTTTCTCGAAAATCTACAAAATTTATAACCAATTGCCAAAGGGGCTAGAGAAATGCCTCCATCTAAGATGTCTTTTAAAACTTTATCTACTGAACTTGAAAAAGTCTGCAATCCTGCTGTTATTTTTTATTTTTTTGATTATGATAATACTTTCTCATGGTTGAATAAAAGACAAGGATAATTATTATCGGAAACAGATTTTCTTGAGATTTTTATTTCCAAGTTTTGTATTATTATAATTGAAATGTTATGCACTATTTCTTCAAATTAGTTAACATTACATACAATCAAATGCTAGTCATGGTTCTCAATTTTTGCATAATGTTACACTCGAATTATACCTTAATTGTTTCTAATTTGATAATGTATATATTATTCTTTTCAGTCGAACTTTCTGATGATGATATATTGTATTGTAGAACTAGAGAGATATACCTATCTACATGATATTAATTGCACAATTATTGTGATGTGATAATTTTTTTTATATATTGTACAATTTCCAATTTTATTATTTGATAGAATATGTGTGGTTTGAATCCAAATAAAGATATTCTATTCTATTCTATTCTAATCCCATCCAGCTTGCAATCAGTTATAGACCGAGAGAGAGGTTAATAAAACTGTTGAAAGAATATATAGTATTATTATCGTTTTGACAAGACCGAATACGGAGTCTATATATACATAATATATAGCGTGTTGAATTATATATAAATGGAATAGAATAGAATAGAATATCTTTATTTGGATTCAAACCACACATGTTCCATCAAATAATAAAATTAGAAAATGTACAATATAAAAACATATCACATCACATAAATATGTGCAATTAGTTGTACTGTACAATTTATCAGCATCAGAAAGTTCAGCTGTAAAGAGTGATAGATTCTTCATAAAAATTAGGAAAATTTAAGGTATAATTCGAGTATAACATTTTGTAAGAAAAAAGGGAACCATGACTAATAATTGATTGTATGCATTGTTGATTAACCATTATATTGAACATACAAAATGCTTGTTGTATCTTTTCAGTCAAACCTGATTTAATAAAATAAAATATCATTTGCCATTTTAATCAAGCCGTTTTGTTATAATTTTGTTTCGTTCCCTGGTGAGTGTGACCTGGATTTGTCGCGTTGTTGCTTTCCATAGTGTGAAAACTGCTTCAAAATAAATGTCATTAAGAAACTGAAGAACAAAATCAACTTTTTCTGATCCTTTCAGTGATAATTCATTATACATTTGTACACACGTCATTTTTGTGTTCATATTCGAATTTCTTGAATACTGATGAATTTGTTTCTTCTGTTTCATCGTTATTATCTATTTTATTTTAGGTATCTACGTTTACGGACATTATACCGAAATGAATTAATAGGAAATTGTGTAAACTAAGAATTAAACGAGATAATATAATAAAGTGTAGTCTTATTAAGAGTATTAAACAAATGAGGTTAGATTCCATTGATAACGAAATTAATTCATCACTGCTAATAATTCGTCAAAGATCAGAACGAATTATTTTGGCCAAAATGAAGAGTAATCCTAGATTAGGATTTAAACTCCTCACAGATTACAGTAAATATAGGAAAAAGTTAAACCTTATACTGTAAACGCCCCGGCTTCAAGTAAATGCCGTACGACGTTACAAACTCGGTTAAGGTGCTCTGAATAGAGATTAGTTACTGATAGGGGGCCCTTAAGAGGGCCTGGTAATGCGTTCTCTTGAAGTCTTCAGAGTTTGAAGATGTCCTAGAGCCTTGGGTGGACTCTGGTTGAGTTGTCGCTCCCGTAGTTGAGCTGTAATCGCGTTGTGGATAGCGTCCTGCAGGTCCTGCACTCAATTGGCTCGTCTCTCCGGTATACCGCAACAAGATGAGTCACGGATGTAGTTAGTTGTTGGTGAAACTATCAAATCACCAGCGTAGTATTGACAGCCGACAGAACGCACACGCGTGAAGCAGGTAGAAGGCAAATGCCACAACTGACTTGCATGGTAAATTACCGTGCTTAAATAGCATGCAATATGTCTACTTACACACTATTGGTTAAACGTGGTTAAACGGCAATTTGCTTTTTTCTCATTGGTGCAACATAAATAAATTTGAATTTAATTTACGCAATATGTCGGCGATTGATTTGTGTCGTTACAACACTTTCCTCTCTGATAAAAAAGAAAAAAATATTCATCTCTGCGAGGCTAGATAAAAAATGCATGACAGAGTTCGAACCAAGTTAAGCAAAAATATGATGAACCATAAGTGCTGGGCTTAAATATGCTTGTTGGTTGCTTCAACAATGATATGATGCCAGGTAACCACTAGGAATTGCCACACAAATTGTTAGCTCTAGTGGTCAGTCATAGCACGTGAGGAAAAATAGAGCAGTGTAAGTTTTTGGAGCCGCAGCGTGAAGATTTCGAGGTAAATCGCCTCTGAATTTGCCAGGTTTAAGATAAAAACCTAAGCAGGTTGGATCGTTGTCAATGTGTTTGTATACGACCAAAGGAGCTAGAGTGCTCGACGTTGTGGTCATGACATTTGTAGAGTGGTCTTTGTGCAATTGATAAAGTTGAGATATGCATTGAAAGTGGCCTGTACCATGATATGAAGCTGATCACTACTTAGTGTTGCTACACGAAAGCGTTAGCTCTAAGTAGCTGGTCATACCAAAATAGGCAGTGTAATGTCATGTGTGAGAAATACATTATAATGTAAAAATATATACATTAAAATCAAAGGTAACTGCATAAAAATATGTACACGAACATTGCCTCAGAGATGGCATAATACCAAAGAACTGTTCAAAAATGCTACACAATTGTTAGCGAAGAACAGCTGGTTATGCCACGTGAGACAAATACGAAAAATAACGTAAGGTTAAAAAAATTTTATAGTTAATGTTAATGTTTAAAAAAAATTAATTACGCGTTATACAAAGCTGGTTATTGAGATTGTGGGCAGACGGAGCCTGAGACGTGTGTAGAAGGTTGAACGCTCTCAGGATCAGGTGGTTTGATAAACAGTTTCAACCTGTCTATGCTTACTGATGTCGGTGTAGCGCCTTGCATAATAATGAAATATTTTGGTTGTTTGAGCAAAATCGGGTAAGGACCGCGATACTTTGGTTGTAGTGGTGCAACAGCATTATTGTTGCGAACGAGTACTCTCTTGCAGCTGTGGAGCTGTGTGTTAACGAAGACTGGACGAGGCGTGTGTCTCGGCTGCTGTTCAGACATGTTACCGAAATAAAGTCGAAGGCGGGTAGCTTCGTCTTGTGGGTCATCTTGTGCCGGTAGTAGACGTGGGAGCTGACTAGGCAGGCGTAGATCCATGCCATACAAGAGTTGTGTCGCAGACGTTTTAATGGATTCACGAGTACGGGAACGCATGGCAAGCAGAACTAAAGGTAGTGCATCGACCCAGTTGCCATTAATGGACGAGGATGCTAAAGCTGCTTTGAGTTCCCTATGCATTCTCTCTACCATGCCATTAGCTTGGGGATGGTAGGCAGTCGTCTGGCGTAAGATGCATCCCATGTACCGCAAGGTGGTTTTGAAACGATCAGATGAAAGCAAGTGCCTCTGTCCGTGATGACCTCATTGGGAACACCATAATTGGATATCCATGCAGAGATAAAACCGTTAGTTACTTCGTCTGCAGAAATGGTGCCAAGAGGTAATGCCGCAGGCCACCGTGTAAATCTATCGATCATAGTTAGAAGGTAGCTGAAACCTTGAACCTTTGTCAGATGAACTATGTCGATGTGGACGATGGCTAGGCGAGAAGTAGACCGAAAATGTTGCAACTTAGAACGAGTGTGTCGTGTGATCTTGTTTTTCTGACAAATTGCACACTCTGAGACCCATCGTTTAACATTCTGCCTAAGTCTGTGACCCCAGAAACGATCTGTAAGAATTCGGACAGTCGCTTGGCTTCCTGGGTGAGAAATTGAGTGAATTGAATCGAAAACTTTTCTCTGAAGGCTGGTCGGCAGAACTGGCTTGTTGGGCTGCGTACCCGTGAAGTAAACAATTGGTAAACCTTCCCACAGACGGCATATGAACTTGGTTGGGTGACGGGCTATTGATCTTTGAATGTGAATGTCGCCGCGTTGTTCAGTTCGCAGGAGAGTTGGCGTTAGTGCAGGTTCACTGAGTGCCACGGAGTTGACAGTGAATGGTGACAGCGAAGGTGGTTGTAGAAAGACGTCTGGCCTGGACAGGGCATCTGCAATGAAGTTCTGTTTGCCCTTGACGTGAAAGACGTCAAATTGCCATTCGCTTAGACGAGAAAGCTGTCTTTCCACTCTGGCAGGGTACTTGGCGATAGATGAAGTTGCGTTTCGAAGTGCGCTAACTAGTGGTGCATGATCTGTGAAAACAACAAATCTGCTACTGCCAATGATGCTGATAAAATGGCGCACTGCGTCGTGGATGGCGAGAAGTTCTCGGCCGAAAGTGTCGTACCTCGTTTCTACTGGTTGGAGAGTACGCGAGTAGAAACTGATAGGCTTCCGAACTCCGTCGATCTCTTGTTCCAAAGTGGCTCCAATAGCGAATTCAGAAGCATCTGTCGTGAGTAGAAATGGCTTTTCAAAATCTGGATGCGTTAGCATTGTGGCATTTGCTAACGAGTTGATGGCAAGTCGAAGTAATTCCTCGTCTTCGGATGACCAAGCAATGATGGAATTCTTGCTAAGTCCTTTTCGGTTCCGCAGGTGCCTGCACAAAGGATAAAGTTGTTTTGAAAGGCCTGGAAGGAACTTGCGATAATAGTTTAGTACTCCCAGGATTTTCTGCAAATCGCTCAAAGTCCTTGGTGACTTGATATTCTTTATTAAATTCGTCTTTGACAGCAACGGTTGAATACCTTGGGCCGTGATACGATGCCCTAAGAAGTCGACGGATGAAGTTGCAATCTGCGTCTTGTCACAGTTGATCTTGAGTCCGTGGTTGGATAAGCGTGAGAGGACATTTCGTAGATGTTTCGCATGAGATTCTAGATCTGGACTGAATACCATAATGTCATCGAGATATGACATACAATAAGCAGAGTCGTCGCGAAGTATGTTGTCTATGAATCTTTGAAATGTCTGAGTAGCACACTTAAGTCCAAAAGGCATGTAAAGATATTCAAAAAGGCCAAATGGTGTGATGACTGCAGTTTTCTCGATATCCTCTGGTGCTACCGGTATGTGATGGTACGCTTGTCTGAGGTCAATCACTGAGAAGAAATTGCTGCCGTTGAGTTTTTCAAGTAAAGTGTTGATATTTGGAATAGGATATGCATCAGATTTTGTCACTGAATTTAGCTTACGGTAGTCTCCACAGGCTCTGTACGATCCGTTTGATTTTGAGACTAAGTGCAGTGGTGACGCCCATGAACTTTTCGATGGTCTGATGATTCCCTCTTCCAAAAGCCTTGAGAATTCTTCTTGGGCAGCTTTCAGCTTAGCAGGAGCCAGTGGTCCCTTCTTGAGTGCAATAGGTTGTCCTTCTGTGACGATATGATGCATCGTGTTGGAGACTCGTAGCTCTGACTTGTTAAGATCGAAAAGCGATTTGTATTTTCGAAGAGCTGCTGATATCTCTGCTGAATGATGCACTGGGGTTGGCTGAATGACCTGTAACTCCAAACGCTCGGAGGCAAGTGTCCAAAAGCTTTGTTCAAGTCCGGTGGAGGGGTCGATGATCTTTTGATTGGCAAGATCAACAATGAGCCGAAATTTTAGAAGGAAATCAAGGCCTAATATATTATGTGAGACCTTGGCAATGATGAAGTTGTGGGAAAATTCACGTCGTAGACCTATGTTGAGTGTGCGGTATTGGCAGCCATAAGTTGGTATAGGCTCGCCTGTAGCTGTTGCGAGAAGAACGCCTAGCGACATCTCGGCCATTGAATCACCTTTGAGAACTGAGACTGCCGCACCTGTGTCTACGATGAACTCTTCGCCAGTTTTGAAATCAAGAAGGTGCAGAAGTTCGTTGGGCTGTTTGGCCGGGTCATGCAAACAAGTAGGCTGGTGATTGCGACCGGCATTGTCTGTTTGGTTCTCTATGTGAAAAATTCGGCGTGGACGAAAAGAGTCGACAGGGATGTCGGATTGTAGTTGGCTTCTTCCCTGTAGCGCCGTTGATGCCGTTGATGTGCAGAAAGTACGGTCTTCTACTTCCTGCGCCAGACGTTTCCCGATGCTGATGCACCCTTGTACCTGCGGTCTGTTGTCCTCTCCGTCAGCTGCGGAACTTGACACTCATTCGGAAATTATTCGGAACGACAAAGAAAAACTTGGCAAGCATAAAAAACTTCTGGTGGTTATAACACCAGTTCTTCGGAGCATATTTATTAAAGGATTGCGGAGATCTCGATCGCCGCCTACCATTATAATTTGACTTGGAAACGAATTTTGGTCGAGAATTCACTTGATTTATCTCGGATTTGGTAATGGCCAATCCTTCTAGAACTTTGGCCATGTTTTCCACTGTTCTCTCTAAAGAGGAGATTCTATCATCTTGCGGGGGTGAAGAAAAGGATGATGGATTCGCTTTGGGTTCCAAAACCCTATATTCTAACTCACATCTCTCAGATAAGTCATCTATAGAGAGAGTGTTGGGGAGCTGTCTGGCAAAGAGTTTTAATGTTTGGGGAAGATTGTTAATAAAAACAATCTTAGCCTCATGGTCAGAAATGTTGGTCTTATACCAACGTTTCCGTAATTCCCTCAGTATTTCTATGGGGCCAAGATTTGGCATATCTAACTGCGCATATTTGTTTATTATCTGCTCAGTTTCCGTGGGTCCAAGCAAGGATTCTACCTCGTTTTGTAGGCCCAAAATGGGATTAGGTAGCTTCCTAATGGCCTCAAGCTTAGGATAAATCCGTCGCTGTAATTCAGAAGGTAGTTTAGCAAAAACCTTCGACAGTTTTTGATGACTGTCATAATCAGGAACCGGGGTGAAAGCGGAGTCTACGCGCATAAAAAATAGCTCACTATCTTCATCCCAAACAGGAACATCATTATCTAAAATTGGACCTGACATTTTAACAATCTTACGGGATCTTAAAAGCATAAATTTATAAGCAATATGAAAATGTATAAATAAACTTTAACAAAACGCTTACCCACAAAAAGCTTCTACATGTGTATAAGCGCAGAACAAAAGCACGTCACAGTAACTTCTTCCAAAAATCCGCAATTGAGCCTGTCGAGTACGTACGGTGCCGTTTTGTACGTAGGAAAGATGAACAGAGGCCCCGTTGGCCTTTGATGCCAATGTATTATTATTATATCCCCCCCAAAAAAAATCAACACAAATCCACGAATATACACCCAACAAAATTCCCAGAAGACCACGATTAGGGTAAAGAAAACGCAAATGTTAATCTATTTTATCCAAAATAAATGAAAAGGAAGTCAATTTTATTTATACCAAAAAAATCAGAACAATAATCAATATCCTGGCGCGGTCGCCAATTTTGTGAACGCCCCGGCTTCAAGTAAATGCCGCACGACGTAACAAACTCGGTTAAGGTGCTCTGAATAGAGATTTGTTACTGATAGGGAGGCCCTTAAGAGGGCCTGGTAATGCGTTCTCCTGAATTGTTCAGAGTGTGAAGATGTTCTAGAGCCTTGGGTGGACTCTGGTTGTTGTTGCTCCCGTGGTTGAGTTGTAATCACGATGTGGATAACGTCGTTCAGGTTCTGCAATTAATTGGCTCGTCTCGCTGGTTATACCGCAACAAGATGAGTCACGATGTAGCCAATTGTTGGTGAAACTATCAAATCACCAGCGTAGGTATTGACAGCCGACAGAACGCACACGCGTGTCGCGAACCAGAATGCAAATGCAACCTCTCTAATTTGCATGGTAAATTGCCGTGCTTAAAAAGCATGCCATGCCTACTTGCACACTATTGGTTAAACGGCGAGTTTTGCTTTTTTATCATTGGTGCAATGTAAATAAAATTTAATTTAATTTACGCAATATGTAAGCCATTAATTTGTGTCGTTACATAGGATTTTGTTTAATAAATAAACACACCCGCGCGCAATATGGAGGTAACATGCGGTGGAATTATTTGTCTCTGAGTTCAAACATTGAATTTACATAGTTTTCTGGCCTTAAACAGTTTTTATACGACTGCGAACAGTTCAGTTATGATTCCACTAATCATGACATCAGGTGTTTCTCAATCTTTTATCCAAAACTCTATAGTTCAATGGATTTTTGTATTTTATCATTCAAAACCTAGCAAACAGTGGAATAATTATTTGAGGCTTTTTGAAGTTTTTCACACGATTTTTATCCATCAATTATAAGTGACTTTAAACTAAATTGCTAATCAATCTGGATTTATTTCATCATATATTTTCAATTATTTACATGTATTCATCACGATTCAGAAGTTTGTGTTCCTGATAATTACATATGTATAAAAAATATAATTGTGTTGACAAAATATCGTTTTGTTGCCGTCTAGAGCACGGTCCGTTTTGTTTAACTGTGAATTGATTCATGCTTAGTTACATCATTTGCAATAAAAGGATGAAAATGGATGAGATTTCTCACATCACCCTTCTGGAAAGGGACATAGATTAATCCTGAACGCGGATCCTAATAACAGCTACCAGATATTATATAGGAGGATAATTTCGCACTAAATAGACAACTAGCTCGCAGAAACTCTAAATTAGCTACAAAACCTCCTAAAAATAAATTGGCGTACTCCTTATTTTAGCATGCCCTGGATTTGATGATTTATGCTCTTGATTGCTCTTTAACTCTTTCGCTGTTATTAATTAACTTTGGAGAAATGTTTTATCTCGATCGATGGAAATATTGTGAAAATTTGGGTGTTCACCAATTTTTATTAATGGCTACAATTTGCATATTTGTCGGCATTTTTGAAAATTTCACCACGACAGGTTTTCGGACGATCAGACCGTTTTCCCACTATAACATTTAGTTATATCAGCTTCCGCCGTATTCTTCATTAAATCATTTAATTTCTCTACATCCTTTGAGTCAGCTTTTTCATCATTAATAAATAATATTAATGGGTTCTGTTTACCATTTGTAGGCAAGAATTCGTTCGTTAATATATTCAGAATTTCTTCGCCTTATTTATGATTTTTAGATTACGTATTTTCTTTTGTAGTTATGTCTGCCAACTCTACCCATGGCTGAACATTAAACCTTAATTTATCAGTTTTCTTATGTAGCGTTTCGTTTAAGTCTCTAATTTTCGCGCCTAAAGTATCATTTATTCTCTCAGCTAACTCCAATTTTGCTGCATATATACCAACGCAGATTCTAATTTTGAAATCTTATTTTTAATAGTGTTCTTTTAATCCTTCAACAATTTTATGGAATTCTGGAGGTCCGCAGTAACTTTCTGGAATTTGATATGCAACAAAGTTGGAGCCATTTTGAACCGCACGCTAGGACCTTAAAAAATTATCATAAGTCACTTCTTCTTCGTAATTATTTGTTTACTGCAATAACTGTGTAGATTTTGTTTTAATAAACGACGTTGCTTATTAGTATATTGACTTTGTAAAAAAATTGGTAAACGTTGACCTGAAAAAGGTATATATTATTTATTTTTGACACTAAAAATATACCTCTATAGTGAGCGAAAACTTGCCTAACCTAAAATAAGTTACGGTCAATAAATAGTAGTTTTTTGCCCTAACGTCGTACAAAAGATTTGAGAATGACGAGATGTAAACTTATAAATATAGATCTCTCTTGGTTTTTTCGGGCAAGTTCAAACTGAGACTTCAAAGTCTCATGCTACAAAGCGTATCTCAAGGATGAAATTATTTAGCCGTTTATGCTTACCTTCTCTACTGCGGAGGTTACTTTTTTTGGCTAGACCGATTCCAAGAGAAGACGATACTGTTTTCGCTTTGTAGTGACACTAACCATCACCAGCGTCGCTATGTCTTCTCAGTGTTTCAGGCCTTGACCTTCCTTCCGCCATTTACAAAGTGTTTGACATCAGGAACTTCCAACATGATTTGCATTATGAAAATTAGGATTGATTACGATCATTTGCTCCTCAATTATTAGAGATCCATGACACTTGTCAGCCCATGCTCGCTTCCCAGTCGTCTATGTAAACTACTCGCTCGGTTATTTTCATAGATCACACAATTTATCATTTGATATTAAGAATCAGCTTCTTCAAAATAGAAATAAATTGATATTTTAATTCATTGGCTCTGCCGACAACAAAGTTTCAATAGAATATCTGAGCTTGCTGACTGACTGCTATTCCATATTGTCTAATGCTACATGTGCGATCAGTAACGGTGACACCAAAAGTGTGCACGAATTGCAAGTTTAGCGACCATGATTATCCAAGCTATTAAGGACTTTAAATACAAATAACATTTCGATCAAAGTAGCATCTCGTTTTCATTAGTGCTCTCCTTGGTTGGCATCTTCACACTCTACTTTCTGAAGTCTTATGAAAAATGGAATTTGCGGTCGCGTGTTTGAGCTAATCAGTTACTATCTCCGAAACTGATTGACTTCTGTAAGTATCAGCATTTGTCATTCGATTTTAGCCTCCCTCAGTTCTTTTGCTTCGCATGAATCAGTATACGACCGTTTAGCTTTCAACTTAACAGTTACATAGTTTCAAGCTGACGATTACCGATTTTTGCTGCTTAAATATTCTATCGACGTAGCAATAATTTTTAGTAGTCCAGCCACCACTGATTTTAATCAGTCAATTGACTTCTTTACAGTGTGCTCAACTTGATCAGATTAGCCTCAAACTCATCACAAACAAAACATGTTTAATGATGATTGGTTCTAAAACATTCAATAATTTAACTTCTTTCAAAATCCTCCTAGGTATAAAGTTCATCAATTCTGTTTAATATATATGCATAACGTTCATAATGCTACTAGAATTTTCACTGCGCTTTAAAAATTATATCTAAATAGTTCAAACAATCTTCTAGATATCAAATTCAGTTGAACTACCACAAATTGTTCTATTGTAGGAGGTTTTGTAGTTATAGTAATAGGTTTTGCGGGGACTGGTTGCTGGCATTTGGGCGTTTGAAGCATGACTTGACTTATCTTATATGTGTGTGCTGTCGAGTATAAATGGCAGTGTTACATTGTACTCACCCGTCATCGTGCGGCTGTCTTCGAGAATGGTGATCTCGAGAGTGTGACTCTCTGTGATTTGTCTCAGGATTTATTTTCTTGTGTGGCAATTATCCAAAGTGCTTGATCTTCCCAAAGGCTAGATGCTGATTAATTCTTTGTTGGCTGTGAGTTCGACGAAACGGGGCACCATTTATGTAGGAGGTTTTGTAGTTATAGTAATAGGTTTTGCGGGGTAGCTGTCAATTTAATGAAATTGCTGTTATCATTACCCGTTCACATGATTAGTCTCTGAATTTTTCCGAAGGGTGAAGTAAGAAGACTCATCCGTGTTATCAGACGTTTATTGAATGTTATTTTGCAATGCATGAATAAATTCATCGTTAAATCAACTAGACCGTACTCTAGACGGCAACAAAATAATGTATTGTCAATACAATTAAATGTCTTATACAATGATGAAGTTGTGGGAAAATTCACGTCGTAGACCTATGTTGAGTGTGCGGTATTGGCAGCCATAAGTTGGTATGGGCTCGACTGTAGCTGTTGCGAGAAGAACGCCTAGCGACATCTCGGCCATTGAATCACCTTTGAGAACTGAGACTGCCGCACCTGTGTCTACGATGAACTCTTCGCCAGTTTTGAAATCAAGAAGGTGCAGAAGTTCGTTTGGCTGTTTGGCCGGATCATGCAAACAAGTAGGCTGGTGATTGCGACCGGCATTGTCTGTTTGGTTCTCTATGTGAAAAATTCGGCGTGGACGAAAAGAGTCGACAGGGATGTCGGATTGTAGTTGGCTTCTTCCCTGTAGCGCCGTTGATGCCGTTGATGTGCAGAAAGTACGGTCTTCTACTTCCTGCGCCAGACGTTTCCCGATACTGATGCACCCTTGTGCCTGCGGTCTGTTGTCCTCTCCGTCAGCTGTGGAAATTGACACTCATTCGGAAATTCTTCGGAACGACAAAGACAAACTTGGCAAGCATAAAAAACTTCTGGTGGTTATAACACCAGTTCTTTGGAGCATATTTATTAAAGGATTGCGGAGATCTCGATCGCCGCCTACCATTATAATTTGACTTGGAAACGAATTTTGGTCGAGCATTCACTTGATTTATCTCGGATTTGGTAATGGCCAATCCTTCTAGAACTTTGGCCATGTTCGCCACTGTTCTCTCTAAAGAGGAGATTCTAACATCTTGCGGGGGTGAAGAAAAGGATGATGGATTCACTTTGGGTTCCAAAACCCTATATTCTAACTCACATCTCTCAGATAAGTCATCTATAGAGAGAGTGTTGGGGAGCTGTCTGGCAAAGAGTTTTAATGTTTGGGGAAGATTGTTAATAAAAACAACCTTAGCCTCATGGTCAGAAATGTTGGTTTTATACCAACGTTTCCGTAATTCCCTCAATATTTCGATTGGGCCAAGATTTGGCATATCTAACTGCGCATATTTGTTTATTATCTGCTCAGTTTCCGTGGGTCCAAGCAAGGATTCTACCTCGTTTTGTAGGCCCAAAATGGGATTAGGTAGCTTCCTAATGGCCTCAAGCTTAGGATAAATCCGTCGCTGCAATTCAGAAGGTAGTTCAGCAAAAACCTTCGACAGTTCTCGATGACTGTCATAATCAGGAAACGGGGAGAAAGCGGAGTCTACGCGCATAAAGAATAGCTCACTATCTCCATCCCAAACAGGAACATCAATATATAAAATTGGACCTGACATTTTAACAATCTTACGGGATCTTAAAAGCATAAATTTATAAGCAATATGAAAATGTATAAATAAACTTTAACGAAACGCTTACCCAAAAACAGGCTTCCACAGTTGAATTGCTTCCAAAAATCCGTAATTGAGTTTGACGAGTACGTACGGTGCCGTTTCGTACGTAGGAAAGTTAAATAGAGGCCCCGTTGGCCTTTGATGACAATGTATTATAATTATCCCCACAAATCCACGAATATATACCCAACATATTTCCCAGAAAACCACGATCAGGGTAAAGAAAACACAAATGTCAATCTATTTATCCCAAATAGATGAAGAAGTAAGTCAATTTTATTTATACCAAAAAAATCAGAACAATAATCAATATCCTGGCGCGGTCGCCAATTTTGTAAACGCCCCGGCTTCAAGCAAATGCCGTACGACGTTACAAACTCGGTTAAGGTGCTCTGAATAGAGATTAGTTACTGATATGGGGGCCCTTAAGAGGGCCTGGTAATGCGTTCTCTTGAAGTCTTCAGAGTTGAAGATGTCCTAGAGCCTTGGGTGGACTCTGGTTGAGTTGTCGCTCCCGTGGTTGAGCTGTAATCGCGTTGTGGATAGCGTCCTGCAGGTCCTGCACTCAATTGGCTCGTCTCTCCGGTATC
The DNA here is from genome assembly GCA_029291075.1 of Eudiplozoon nipponicum. NCBI lineage: Eukaryota > Metazoa > Platyhelminthes > Monogenea > Mazocraeidea > Diplozoidae > Eudiplozoon > Eudiplozoon nipponicum. The sequence continues at coordinate 323,224 of JAQBSW010000046.1, read as the reverse complement.
CCGCAACAAGATGAGTCACGGATGTAGTTAGTTGTTGGTGAAACTATCAAATCACCAGCGTAGGTATTGACAGCCGACAGAACGCACACGCGTGAAGCAGGTAGAATGCAAATGCCACAACTGACTTGCATGGTAAATTACCGTGCTTAAATAGCATGCAATATGTCTACTTGCACACTATTGGTTAAACGTGGTTAAACGGCAATTTCGCTTTTTTCTCATTGGTGCAACGTGAATAAATTTGAATTTAATTTACGCAATATGTCGGCGATTGATTTGTGTCGTTACATTACCCGTGGATAAAACTGAGTATGGATTTCTCTGTGAATTGGAGGAAGTATTTGGCAATTTGATATGCAATTCACAGAATGAAGGAAATTTTATAGAACTATCTGACCCTTTGGGAGACCAGGAACTAGGACTTGCTATTGATAGTGATGAATTGATAAAATTGATGTTAAAAATCAAATTTAAAAAAACAAAAAGATCACCTTGGTATTTCGATTGATAATCTGATTCAATTACCCTTAACATTTAGGAATTTGCTCTTCAACTTTATAAATAGAATTTTGAAGAATGGGAAATTACCAATCGATATATTAACGATAGTAGCTAAGCCGTTGCCAAAAGTAAGTAAGCCAAAGTGCGCCAGTGATTATAGATTAATCTCTATTATCCCTTCGTTTTTGCAGATAATAGAACGATTGAAACTAGGTCATTTAGAACGTATGTTACCGGCTGATTTTGACTTATGTCAACATGGCTTTACGAAAGGTAGATCGACAACTACTAATATGCTTTCCATGTGGAAACATGTAATCACATTAGACGAGAATAAGTTAGATGCATTAATTGTATTTATAGATATCTCAAAAGCTTTTGACTCTATATCTTTTGATGCTATTTTGAATGCGATTAGTTTGTTGAATATTGATCCGAATATTTTTAGATTACTTAAATACTATCTATATAATCGACGAATGAGTATTCAAGTAAACGATTTGATATCAAAATCGGAACGAGTAACGAGTGGAGTTCCACAGGGATCAAGCTTGGGGCCAATTTTATTTAAAATTGTATTTGCAAATTTGGAAACTAAGATCCTTAACGGTCGAGTTTGCAAATTCGCTGATGATTTAAAAATAATCTTCCCAATTGATCCAAAGAATGTCGATTTCTCCAAAACTAATGTGACATTAGATTTGTATGATTTGAGTAAATATTTGATCACACTAGGGCTCAGAATAAACAATAAAAAGACGAAAGCTTTAAAAATAGGGAACAGAACAAACTTTCATTATGTTTATTTTCATGATGCTGTTATTAATGATGTGTTTGAGATTAAACTTATGCAAGAAATTAAGGATTTAGGCATAACTATTCAATGTACAGCTTCTGCTGAGAGACATATTGAAAGTATAGTAGGCAGTGCCAAGAAAAGATGGGCACTAATAAATCGAAATATCTTATCAAATGATATAAAACTTCAAATGTATATAATATGGATTAGACCGGTACTAGAATATGCTGTCGCTACTTGGAATCCATTAAAAAAGGGTTTGTCTAATAAGATAGAAGCTGTACAAAGAAAAGTTGTGAAACATATTAGTCCTATTTCTTGCACTATATACGCCTCTAGATTACAGTTTGTGTCATTGCAATTTCTGTGGTATCGGAGGATGTGTTATTGTACAAAAGTTTTCCATTTGAACCAGTGGACTGGTGCCTATATGACTCCGATAAGAAAGAATCATGAAGTTGGAACTAGATCTGGACATTTGGCAATATCTGCTCCTTTGGTGAGGAATGTAGCGAGCAAGTTATTCTCTTTCTCGAAAATCTACAAAATTTATAACCAATTGCCGAAGGGGCTTAGAGAAATGCCTCCATCTAAGATGTCTTTTAAAACTTTATCTACTGAACTTGAAAAAGTCTGCAATCCTGCTGATATCTTTTATTTTTTTGATTATGATAATACTTTCTCATGGTTGAATAAAATACAAGGATAATTGTTATCGGAAACAGATTTTCTTGAGATTTTTATTTCCAAGTTTTGTATTATTATAATTGAAATGTTATGCACTATATCTTCAAATTAGTTAACATTACATACAATCAATTGCTAGTCATGGTTCTCAATTTTTGCATAATGTTACACTCGAATTATACCTTAATTGTTCCTAATTTGATGATGTATATATTATTCTTTTCAGTCGAACTTTCTGATATTGATATATTGTATTGTACAACTAGTGAGATATACCTATCTACATGAGATTAATTGCACAATTATTGTGATGTGATAATTTTTTAAATATATATTGCACAATTTCCAATTTTATTATTTGATGGAATATGTGTGGTATGAATCCACATAAAGATATTCTATTCTATTCTATTCTAAAATTTGATTATTTTTTCTAATGAAGACTAGTTAATCTCAATTGCAAAACAAATATTATATTAAAACTTTTTTCTCTTACGTACAAACTGTGCCAAACTCTGGAAGCATATTTATTTCTGATTTTACGAAAGCAGATTTAGTCAGTTAAATCGCTTAAATCTGTTTACGTCAAACAGTGGAAGCAGATATTGATTTTGTGAAATCAGATTTGATTCTGATTTTGTAGGAGCAGATTCCGTCAAAGTTATGTGAAAAATTTTTAGGCAAACTGTGGAAGCAGATTTTGATTCTGATTTTGTGGAAGCAGATTTCGTCAGTTTTCTGCGTTTGTGGAAACAGATTTTGTCGGTGTCAAACTGTGGAAGAAGATTGTGGTATAAGCCTAGTTAATAAGTTGTAAATTTTACAGGGCACGTATGTTTTAAATTTTTTTCTAAATTTATAGTTAAGTCCCATTATGCATTTTAATGTCCTGAATTCTAAGCCGTCTCAGTGTCCATCCACCGATCCCATGTCTGATGACGTTAGGCTATCCTCTTTGGAAAGATGAATTTCAGATTTGAGTAAATTTCTTGAATGGATCGTCATCGACAGAACACATACTAATAGAACCACGGACCAACACAGTCTAAATCAGAATAAACGGCAATCGAGACAACCTCAGTCTTTCAGTTTACGGCGTGAATTTACTCACAACTTCATAGTCGCCTAGGTCTCACTCAACATTATAGGCCTTGATTTCCTGCTTAAATATCGTCTCATTGATAATCTTGCCAATAAAACTATCACTGACCCCTTCATATGACTTGAGCAAGGTTTTTGGACACTCTCCTCCGAGCATTTGGAGTTACAGGTCATTCAGTCAATCCCAATGCATCATTCAGCCGAGATATCGGTAGCTCCTCGTGAACACAAATCACTTTTCAATCTCAGAATTCAGCTACGAGTATCCAACATGATGCATCATATCGTCACAGCAGGAATACTTATTGCACTAAAAATACGATTGTTAGCTCCTGCTAAGCTGAAAGCTGCCGAAGAGGAATTTTCAAGACTATTGGAAGACGGAATCATCAGACCATTGAAAAGTTCATGGGCGTCACCACTGCACTTAATCTCCAAATCAAACGGATTGTACGGAGCCTGTTGAGTTTACTGCAAGTTAAATTCAGTAATCAAATGTGATGCATATCCTATTCCAAACATTCAACTTGAAAAACTCAGCGGTAGCAATTTCTTCTCAGTAGTTGACCTCAGACAAGCCGACCGTCACATCCCAGTAGCACCAAAAGATATTTTAAAGACTGCGGTCATCACTCCAATCTGCCTTTTAGAATAACTCTACATGACTTTTGGTCTCAAGTGTGCTACTCATACATTTAAAAAATTCATGGATACATACTCTGCTGCGATGCCGCGTACGGTATATCATATCTCGATGACATAATGGTTTTCAGTCTAGACTTAGAATCATATGCTAAGCATTTACGAAATATACTCCCAAATTTATTCAACCATGGACTCAAGATCAACTGTGACAAGACGCAGATTGCAACTACATCCGTGGATTTCCTGTGGCATCATATTACGCCACAAGGTATTCAACTTTTGTCATCGATGGAAAATTCAATTAAGAATATCAAGTCACTAAAGACTGAAAGTGAGCTGTAGAAATTTTTGAGTCCTTAACTATAGCAAGTTCTTTCCCGGCCTGTCAAGACAACTTCATCTGTTGTGTAGGCAGTTGTGGAATCGAAAAGGACAGCAAAATTTCATCATTTCTTGGTCAGCTGAAGACGAGGAATTACATCTTCTCGCAGTCAAATCGTTTGCAAATGCTACAATGCTGACGCATCTTTATTTCCAATGACCATTTATACTCACAGCAGATGCTTCTGTGTTTGCTATTGGGGCCACTTAGGAACAAGAGATCAGCGGAGTTCGAAAGCCTATCAGATTTTACTCTCGTACTCTCCAACCAGTAGAAACAAGGTACAACACTTTTGGCAAAGTTCTCCTCGCCATCTACGATGCAGTGCACTATTTTATCAGCAATATTGGCAGCAGCAGTTTATTGTTTTTAAAGATCATGCACCACTGGTTAGCGTACTTTGAAGTTCGACATCAACTGTCGCCAAGTACCCTGCCAAATTAGAAAGACAGATTTCAAGTCTGAGCAAATGGCAATTCGACATAATTTATGTCAAGGTCAAACAAAAAATCATTACAGACGCACTTTCCAGGCCAGACGTCTCATTACAATCATCTTCGCCTTCGCCATTCAAAGTCAACTCTGTAACTCTCAGGGAACGTGCACTAACGCCATTCCTCCTGCGAACAAAACAGTGCAGTGGCACTCAAATTCAAAGACCAGTAGTTCGTCACCCCACTAAGTTTGTATGCCGTCTCTAGGAAGGCTTTCCCATTGTTTACTTCAAGGGTACCTAGCTCAACAAGCCAGTTCTGCCAACCAGCCTTCAGAGAAAAGTCGTCGACTCAATTCACTCAATTTCTCACCCTGGAAGCAAAGCTACTGTCAAACTTCTTACAGATCGTTTCTTGTGTCACAGGCGGAGGTAGAACGCTAAACGAATGATCTCGGAATGTGTCATTTGTCAGAAAAACAAGATCACATTGCCCGTTCGTTCTAAGTTGCAACATTTCCAAACTACTTCACGCCTAGCCATCGTCCACATCGACATAGTTCATCTGAAAAAGAGGTTCAATGTTTTAGCTATCTTTTAACTATCATTGATATATTTACACGATGGTCTGCCTCATTACCTTATGGCACCATTTCTGCAGACGAATTCACTAACGGGTTCTCTCTGCATGAATCGCCCATTATGGTGTTCCTATTGAGGTCATCATTGATAGAGGCACTTGTTTCTCACCGGATCGTTTCAAAAATACCTTGCGGTTCATGAGATGCACTTTACGCCAGACGACTGCCTATCATTCCCAATCCAACGGTATGGTAGAAAGAATGTATAGGGAACTTAAAGCTTCTTTAACATCCTCGTCCATTAATGACAACTGGGTCCATACATTACATTTAATCCTACTTTCCATGCGTTCCCGTACTCATGAATCTATTTAAACCTCTGCGTCACAATTCTTGTATGGCATGGGTCTTCCTCTGCCTAGTCAGCTCCCTCGTCTACTACCCGCAAAGGATGACCCACTAGTCAAAGCTTCCCGCCTTCAACATGTCTGAACAGCAGCCGATACATACTCCTCGTCCAGTCTTCGTTTACCCGGAGCTTTACAACTGCAAGAGAGTACTCGTTCATAGCGACTCAGTTGCTGCATCAATACAACCAAAGTATCGCGGTCCTAACCCGATTTTTCTCAGAGGGCTGAAAAATTTCATTATCAAGCAAGTTGCGGCAACTACATCGGTAAGCATAGACAGGCTGAAACCGTTTATCGACCCGCCTGATTCTGGTAACATACAACCTTCTACACGCGTCTCCGGCTCTATCTGTCTACAATTTAACCTAATAATATTATGATTTGCATAACGAATAACTGATAATTTTTTACATTAATTTTTCGTTATTCTCCATATCAGTTGTTTCACTTAATGCGCACTACTTGCGCCCTATGTTACATTACGTGACCTCTGGATTCACATAATTTATTTACCTTTTTCCTACTCAGTTGTTTTTATGTCATGAATGTCAAAATAAAGTAAAGCTTTACTTTTATTCAGCTGAACCCCAAAACGTGCGTCGGAATAATTGCCGATTAATCAATCCACAAATAAAAAAATATATAGGCATTTCAAAAGTTAAATAAGATATAATAAAATGATTGAAATTTAAATGAATCCGATAAATTTTACATAAAATTAATCAACTCACCTGTCCTGTCAGCTAGGAATCTGAACTACTTTACACCGATTAAGCTAGAGTCATTCAATTTGGCTGCATTAATACAGCACCTATGGTTGCAAATACCAATTATTTTTTATTAATCGAGAAAATAAACGAGAAGCTATTACTTTCCATAATTAATAATCTCAACTGAAAAAAAAACGAGTCTAGACACGAAAAAATCCAAAAGACGTAAATTCATTTTGATCTAAATTGAAATAACAGAGCAAAACAAAATAATATATTCTTATAGAGAGTGTTGAGCACCTGAAATGGATGTTAAATTTTCGATACAGTTGACGAAATTGTTGGCAACTTCAAACAAAATCAAATGTGAAAAATCATTTAAACGATGAAATATTGTACATGATGACAAATAAAGTTACAAAAAAACACCGATAAATATTTTTTTTATTTTGAACAAAGACGCCGAGAAGGATGATTTACGTAATTTAAAACATGGTCATTAAGGATTTCGCAAACGCTGATATAGTGTAACACGCGGCTCCACGTTACAACCCAACAATGTTCGATTTTGATAAATACAGTGCTCTTTAAGGTCAAATAATCTAACTCTGTTCTTACACAATATTTCTCTTAACCGTGATTTTAGAAACAATCTCTATTAGTTTCAATCAGTTTTAATTGAGATTTCATGAACTGCAATTTTAATTGAAATTAATAGGGTTGTTTATTAAATATACAGAACCGCGCGCGATACGCATGGAACACGCGGTGGATTATTGTGTCACAGTGAATTTATTTCGCTTAGTTGGATTATTCGCAATTTACACGAGGGATTTACTGTTCACATTTAACTATGTCTATCCAAATTTCAGAGAATAATGGATTATTATAATGACATAAATTAAAAAAATAGCAAACAGTGAACTAATTATTTGTGAATTTTTGTCATTGAAGTCTTTAAACTAAATTCATCAATTAATTTCTGTGACAACTTTTAACAGTGACCATGTTCATATAATCATGTAGTTTCAATCGGTTGCACATATTCATTTCAATTCAGACATTTGTGAAGGAATAATTGCTTGTGTGAAAGACATGCAAATTTATAAATAGCGTTCATCTTACCACCGTCTAGTGCATGGACAAATTTGTTTAACTGTGACTTGTGCATGAAACATTCATCTTGGTGGACAATGTTTTTGCTTTTGCCGTCTAGAGTATGGACAATTTAGTTTGACTGTGACTGTTGTTTAAGACATTCATCTGTGTTAAAATTTGATTTTATTGCCGTCTAGAGCACAGTCAATTTGGATTACTTATGATTCCAGACGCGGTGATTTTACAATACATACATGATCATTCGCATTGGTCTTCTCTCGTCACCCATTGGGAAAAAGCCGGGGATTAATCATGTGCACGGATCTCCACAGCCGCTTCCAAACTAATGTAGAGAAGAATTAATCTCGCAAAAGTCCCCTTCATAAATGCTGTCCCGGTTCGTCGAACTCACAGCCAGCAAAGAATTAATAAACATCTAGATTTTGAGAAATTCAAGCACTTTGGATGAATGCCACGAAGGAAAGTAAATTCTAAGACACATATCCAAGAAAATCACCCTCTCGAGATTACAATAATAGAAGACAGCCGCACGATGACGGTTGAGGACCATGTTACACTGCCATCTATTCTCGACAACACTCATACACATAAGATGACGTCCAGTTCAGGAAATGCAGGAAGCCCGGTGGTGAGCCCAGCAACAGGCCGCACCATTACATGGGAAAAATATAAAATATGCCAATTCGATCCAGACTACCTTGACGAGTGGGTCGACGATGTTACTTTATTAGTCAAGGTGTCCAATATTACAGACGAGGGCTCAATATTTTTGAGGGCTTGGGAGACGATCCTAATGTCTTTCAGACGCGGACTCAAAGATATACTGCATCAAAACACTGAGGGCACAGGTGCGCAGCCATTGCAGAGCCTGCAACGCGCTGTCAAGCAGCGTTTGACACCAGATCGAGAAGACAGGCTTACAGAATTAATGAGCCAGATGTCCCTAGGTAGCCGCACGCCTTCTGAGCTATTTAGGGAGATGGAGCAGAAAGCCTTGGAATTAAACCTGCGCAAATCCCTCGAAGTACAAGACGACGTTCTGCCGGCACGTCTAGACAAGTGGTCGAAGAAACACCACTACAGCTCACCTGCCCAAATTACCGCAGCTATGGCCACTCCACAGGTTATTGCCTCAGAAACGGCTGCACATTTTCGCGAACAGACGCTACGCTCAAGTGTGCGCGGTCACCCTCAACAACTCAGGTGGATCCGCTCATGGAAGGTTCGGAAAACTGCTGGGGTCAGCCTCCTCGGCGGCATAAGAGGCAGAGCACCCCAAGATCGTTGGCCGCTCCATGTCTGATGTCTTGAAGCACGTTGCGTTCGCGGAAGAGCGCAATCAAACTATTGTATTTACAGCGACGGCTCCGGTCAAGTCATGCTTCAAACGCCCAAAAGCCAGCATCCAGTCTCATCGTGAGTTGCCTTTATCAACATCTATTTTCATCCGTGACGCAATCTCTGGCGAATTATTTCTCATAGACACTGGATCAGATGTAAGCTTACTACGCCACAATTATTTCGAACCCACCCACCCAGTCGACACCAGCATTCAGACCTGCGCCAATGGCTCCAACATAGCGAAGTTTGGGGTACGAGTACACACAATCTCGTTCTCCAACTCAAAAAGATGTTTCAATTATCCGTTTATCATTGCCAACACGACAAGAAACATCATTGGACGTGATTTTCTCGAACACTTCGACCTGACCATTCGTCCAAGCACACGAGAGATACGCACTCCAGACAATCAGTTGCTTACATCTGCGCTAAGACATACGACTCGCGCCGAAACAGTCTCATCTATACAGCTTATTCCTCCAGTTCCTCAGGAACCGCAACTGGACGATGTTCTGAAACGTCATGAAGAAATTTTCAAACCTATCTCCTTCATGCCCGATCTCAAGAGGAAGCGTGCCATCACAGCCCATCGTATCATCTTGTCGAAACCACTTCCTCATCCTCCACGAGCACGTCCATTGGCACCACACAAACATAAGGCTGCCGAGCAAGAATTCGCCATGCTATGTCAACAAGGCATCTGTACACGATCCAGCTCACCTTTTGCGTCGCCTGTGGTAGTAGTAACAAAGAGTGAACCAGAAACATTCAGGGTGTGCGGGGATTATCGTATTCTCAATTCTTGCACACAGTCTGATTCGTACATCCTCCTGTATCCAGCTGACCTACTCAGATCCGCTATTGGTCATGCTGCGTATTCAAAACTTGACATGGTGAAAGCACACTATCAAGTACCAATGGACAAAGACTCAGTATCATATACTGCACTAAGTTTCACCGGAGTTGGCACGCACGAATATCACTATATGCCTTTCGGTCTCAAGAATGCCCGCAAACATTCCAACGCGTTATGGACGAAATACTAGATGGTCTACCATTTGTAATTCCCTACTTAGACGACATCCTGGTATTCTCCAACTCAATGTCCGAACATATACAACATATTGAGATCCTGCTCACACGTCTAGCAGACTATGACCTCCGACTTCATGGGAAAAAAATGCGTCTTTGCACAGAAATCAATTGAATTCCTCGGTCATCAAATTTCCGAAGAAGGCATGACACCTATACCTGCTAAGGTTTCGTTCAATTCAAGATCTGCAGCCTCCAACCACCGTTCGAGCATTACGAAGATTCTTGGGCAAGATGAACTACTATTCTCGATTTGTACCCTGCCTTGCCAAGATTCTGGCACCTCTTCACAAATATCTCGTGCCAGAAAGCCGTTTTGTCAAGAAATCACAACCGATTCAGCTCAACGTGGACGACATACAGGCTATCGAGGATGCCAAAAGGGCCCTATGCAAAGCGACCATGTTACATTCCCCGGATTGGTCTCAACCTTTTGAGTTGATAACTGACGCATCCGACGTTGCCATAGGCGCAGTACTTCAACAATCCATCAATTGAATACACCAACCTATCGCTTTCTATTCGCAAAAACTACAACCTCGCGAGACGCGATATGATACATTAGGAAAAGAGTTACTCGCAATCTACCGGTCGATCCTACACTTCCACACCTATCTGGATGGCCGAAAGTTCAAGATCTACACAGACCATCTTCCTCTACTTCCGATGCTCAGAGGAAAGAAAGAGTATTTATATTCACGACGTGTCAACTCACAACTTACATGAATACACGAGTATGAATATGAAGTCACTCATGTCAAAGGATCAGAAAATGTGGTCGCAGACTCCCTAAGCCGCCCTGCAGATCTTTGTGCCTCAATATTGTGTCCTTCACCTATAAGCACTCAGGAATTGCAAGCAGCTCAGCAAGATGATCCATTCACTTCGGACATTTGATGTCAATCGCCTGAAAACATTTGATTATGATGGAACTCTGCTGCAGTGGGAAATAACTGGCGTGGGCCCTCGGCCGTTTATACTGAAAAACTCCGTCACGAGATCGAAGCTCCACGGCCTCCATCTGGCGAAGCATCAGTGGAAATTCTATCCAGAACGTATTTTTGGCCTGGCATGCGGCGAGATGTCAAGAAGTGGTCAAAACAATGTCTAAAATGTCAGAACTGCAAAATTACGAGACACATCAAAACGGCGCCACAAGTCATTCAAGTGCTTAAAGTCCGGTTTACGAACATACACGTTGATCTGGTAACCTTACCTGCCGTGAACAATATGCGATATCTACTGTCAATACGGGATCGCACCACCCGATGGTACGAGGTCATACCACTGCCAGACATGAAGAAAGAAACTGTCAGTTATGCTTTAGAGCTCAATTGGTTCGCTCGGTTTGGTGCTCCAGCTGAAGTGACAACCGATCGTGGCGCACAGTTCCTCGGCGAAGAGTTCGCAGCCCTACTGCAATACTATGGTGTCAACCACTCCGTGACCGCGGCTTGCAATCCGAGAGCAAATAGTTTCGTCGAAAGGCCACACCGAGAACTGAAAGCGGCGCTCAAGGCTAGCCCAGAAGAAAATTGGCTTGCGGCTTTACCGAAAGTACTCCTATCAAAGTGTACAAGACCTCGTGAGCCGATCAAATGTAGTTCCGCTGAAATGGTATTTGGCGAATGTCTACGGCTGCCTGGCGAACCAGTCCGATCACGCTCTGAAACTGCAATAACGATGAACGATCCGGCATTTCTGTTTCCACTTCGCAGTTTTCTACAATATAACGCTCAGAATCGGCCGATCTGTCCTACACGTCAGCAACATGATCCAATTTATAAACTCAAAGATTTTGATAGCTGCAAATGGTTCTTCGTCAACAACGATATGGATAACAGGATTCTAGCCAAACCGAAGCGCGGTCCTTATTGTGTGTTAGATCTACGTCAGAATAACATCATTTTGGAGATTAATGGCAAAGCTGATGCGGTCTCCAAACACAGACTATCCTCGGCCAACATTGATCTAAATGACCCGCTGTTCCGCGATGTTGAACTATCAGTCGGTGAAGAAACGATAACTCTACCTCCAGATAGTCTTGCTGACTACGGACTGACGCCCGACATCTCATCAACAACCGAGCCAACTGACGCCGTCACGGCGCCTCGAGATATAAAGGAACCAGAATCAGTGTTGATAGAGCCAAAATCAGTCGTTGCACGGTATGGCAGAGCAATAACACCTCCTGTAAGGTTAGCCCCCTTCATTGTGTACTAATTTACATTGTCGGGGGGTGTATGTAACACGCGGCTTCGCATTACAACCAAACGATGTTCGATTTTGACAAATACAGTGCTCTTTAAGGTCAAATAATCTAACTCTCTTCTTACACAATATTTCTCTTTACTGTGATTTTAGAAACAATCTCTGTTAGTTTCAAGCAGTTTTAATTGAAATTTCTTGTGTTAAAATTTGATTTTATTGCCGTCTAGAGCACGGTCAATTTGGATTACTTATGATTCCAGACGCGGTGTTTTTTACAATACATATGTGATCATTCGCATTGGTCTTCTCTCATCACCCATCGGGAAAAAGCCGGGGATTAATCATGTGCACGGATCTCCACAGCCGCTACCAAACTAATGTAGGGAAGAATTAATCTCGCAAAAGTCCCCTACTAGTGCATTAAAATTAAGATAGCTTTTGATGGAAGCGTTTTACTAAATACCTCTGGCAATTGCTTGTATATTTTATAAACTTTCATAAAAGAAAATAACTTTCCCACAACATATCCCACCAAAGGAGGAGATAACGCTAAATGTCCAGATCTAGTTCCCACTTCATTAATCTTTATTGCTGGATTCATACAGGAACCATTCCACTGATTCAATTTGCATACTTTTATACAATAGCACATCCACAGAAACCAAAAGGTTTGCAGTGATATAAACTGTAATATGCTGGCGTATATAATGCAAGACATAGGGATGATATGTTTCACAACTTTTCTTTGTACAGCTTCTAGCTTATTTAACAAAGAATTTATCATTGGATTCCATGTAGCGGTAGCATATTCAAAAATCAGCCTAATCCAAATAATATGAATTTGTAATTTTATATCGTTCGATAAGATATTCCTATTTATTAACGCCCATCTGTTCCCAGCGTAGCTAACAATTCTTTCAATATGTCTCTCAGTAGAAGATTTACATTGAATTTTTATTCGTAAAAATTACAGGAAACCCGTTAGTACTGCTTTAAAAGAAACATTTTTTCAGCTGAAAATAGATTATTTACCTGATTTTTGGATTGCGTACCGAAATGTTTGAATCCACTGTCATCATGATTTTGCCAGAAATTTTGATATACTGGTACGAATATATTATTTAAGGACAAGCACATCATCCACTAAGTTGACAAGCAATATGTCAAGTGGAAATGTTTGTTTAAATTGCCCCATTTATACTTGTTAGATCTCTTAAGCACAACTTTTTTTTATAAAAATGCTATGAAAGTGTATGTTAAATTGGTTTGTGTATATGTCTGCATGTATACACTCTTCGCAATGAGATTACAGTGATTTAATGACAATTACTGACAAATCACTAGATAAGCGTACGTTATGCCTGTGTGTATGTGTTCTCGGATATCGCAATATCTGGCAAAATCATGATGATAGTGGATTCAAACAATTCGGTACGCAATCCGAAAATCAGGTAAATAATCTATTCCCTGTCGCGTACTAAATACGGTGCTATGCCAGTGCAGCTGCTAAACAGATATCAACACACAGAGAAAAAATTATTAAAGCAAGTGGAAAATATTCGTTTCATTAAAATATGTTTAGAAAATTGCGTAATTCCTTAATGTTTAAAATTTTAATTGCAATTTCATTTAAATGCTAAAGGTAGATTTCTTAAGCATGAACTAACTTTGAACATAATGAAGACATTGATTAACGATTTAGGAAAACTCAAATACGAACTAACCAGAGAGAAAACTAAAATAAGATCTTTGTTACTTTCCATTTTGCACGCGGATGACTTTAAATGTATAGAGGATTTTTCTGATGGGGCACGTAATAGAGAGATAAAAAAAGTTCAGATCAAGCATGATAGAAAGTTAGGAAGTTTGGGCATCTATAAACGGATCATAACTAGGACGTGTCCTGCTGTAACTAATCGAATGGTTAATCTTTCTAAAATAAATCTTAATGATAATCAGCTAGAAATGCTTAATTGTAGTCTGAATACTGCTATCCAAATTGAGAAATTGTGAAATAACTAAAAAAACGAGATAATTACTGAGGTTGTTAAAAAGCACAATTCCTCTTTGACAAAGATAAGGTTATATTTGAAATAGACGAAACCGCATCTGTGTTACGTGCGAAGATGCAAAATATAAACCAAATTATGCAATAAAAGTCCCAGGAAAGAATTAATGGCAAACAGTGTGATATGCTTAAAAGCAGACAAAGGAGGTGCGACGGTTCTGATGAGTCAATCTGACTATAATGCTAAAATTTAAGAACAACTACACAATATATAGAATAGAATAGAATAGAATAGAATATCTTTATTTGGATTCAAACCACACATATTCCATCAAATAATAAAATTGAAAAATGTACAATATATTTTTTTTTAAATTATCACATCACATATAATTGTGCAATTAGTCATATATAGATAAGTATATCTCACTAGTTGTACTATAAAACAAAACAATAACAGAAAGAACGGTTGTAGAGAATTATAGATACATTATCAAAATAGGAACAATTAAGGTATAATTCGAGTGAAACATTATCCAAAAATTTGAGAACCATGACTAGCAATTGGTGTATGTATTGTTGACTAACATGATGATATAATGCACAGCATTTCAAATATGATAAAACAAAACTTGGAAATGAAAATCTCAAGAAAATCTGTTTCCGATAAAAATTATGCTTGTCTTTTATTCAACCAAGAGAAAGTATAATCATAATCAATTTCAAAAATATCAGCAGTATTGTAGACTCTTTTAAGTTCAGTAGATAAAAACTTAAAATACATCTTAGACGGAGGCAATTCTCTAAGCCCCTTTGGCAATTGGTTATAAATTTTGTAGATTTTCGAGAAAGAGAATAACTTGCTCGCAACATTCCCCACCAAAGGAGGAGATATTGCCAAATGCCCAGATCTAGTTCCAACTTCATGACTCTTTCTTATCGGAGTCATATAGGCACCAGTACACTGGTTCAGATGGAAAACTTTTATGCAATAGCACATCCTCCGAAACCACAAAGATTGCAATGACACAAACCGTAATCTAGAGGCGTATATAGTGCAGTAGATAGGACTAATTTGTTTCACAACTTTTCTTTGTACAGCTTCTATCTTATTGGACAATCCCTTTTTAATGGATTCCAAGTAGCAACAGCATATTCTAGTATTGGTCTAATCCATATGATATACATTTTAAGTTTAAAGTCATTCGATAAAATATTTCGATTTATTAGTGCCCATCTTTTTTTGGCACTGCCTACTATTCTTTCAATATGTCTCTCAGCAGAAGCTGTACATTGTATAGTTATACCTAAATCCTTAATTTCTTGCATAAGTTTAATTTCAAACACATCATTAATCACTGCATCATGAAAATAAACATAATGAAAGTTTGTTCTGTTACCTATTTTTAAAGCTCTCGTCTTTTTATTGTTTATTCTCAGCCCTAGCGTAATCAAATATCTACTCAAATCATACAAATCTAATGTCACATTATTTTTGGAGAATTCGACATTTTTTGGATCAATTGGGAAGATTATTTTCAAATCATCAGCAAATTTGCAAACTCGACCGTTAAGGATCTTAGTTTCCAAATGTGCAAACACAATTTTAAATAAAATTTGCCCCAAACTTGATCCCTGTGGAACTCCACTCGTTACTCGTTTCGATTTTGATATCAAATCGTTTACTTGAATACTCATTCGTCGATTATATAGATAGTATTTAAGTAATCTAAAAATATTCGGATCAATATTCAACAAACTAATTGCATTCAAAATAGCATCAAAAGATATAGAGTCAAAGGCTTTTGAAATATCTATAAATACAATTAATGCATCTAATTTATTCTCATCTAATGAAGTTATATGTTTCCACATAGAGAGCATATAAGTAGTCTTCGATCTATCTTTCGTAAATCCATGTTGACATAAATCAAAATCAGCCGGCAACATACATTTTAAATGATCTAGTATCGTTCGTTCTATTATCTTGATAAACGAAGGGATAATAGAGATTAATCTATAATCACTGGCGCACGTTGGTTTACTTACTTTTGGCAACGGCTTAGCTACTATCGTTAGTATATCGATTGGTAATTTCCCATTCTTCAAAATTCTATTTATAAAGTTGCAGAGCACATTCCTAAAAGTTAAGGGTAATTGAAGCAGGTTATCAATCGAAATACCAAAGTGATCTTTTTGCTTTTTTGATTTGATTTTTAACATTAATTTTATCAATTCATCACTGTCAATAACAAGTCCTGATTCCTGGTCTCCAAAAGGATCAGGTATTTCCATAAAATTTCTTTCATCCTGTGGATTACATATCAAATTGCCAAAAACATCATCCAATTCACAGAGAAATTTGTACTCAGTTTTATCCACAGGTAATATAATCTTTAACTTTTCCTTATATTTACTAAAATCTGTGAGGAGTTTGTATCCTAGTCTAGGATTACTCTTCATTTTGGCCAAAATAATTCAATGTACAGCTTCTGCTGAGAGACATATTGGAATTAAAGTTAGCAGTACTAAGAATAAATTGGCACTAATAAATAGAAATATCTCATCAAACGGCCTAAAATTACAAATGTGTATAATTTGGATTAGAAAGATATTGAAATATGCTGCCGCTACTTAGTATCCATTAAAAAAGGGATTGTTAAATAAGTTAGAAGCTGTACAAAGAAGGTTGTAAAACATATTATCTCCGTCTCCTGCACTATATAAACCAGTAGATTGCAGTTTGTATCACTGCTAACTTTATTGTTTCGGAAGATGTGCTATTGCAAAAGAGTTTTCTCATTTAACATGTAGGAGGTTTTGTAGTTATTGTAATAGGTTTTGCGGGGTAGCTGACTATTTGTAAAATTGTCCCAATTCTAGAAATTCATGGTGGCTGCTATCACCACCCGTTCCATGATCAGTTCCTGACCTTTTTCCGAAAGGTGATGTAAGAAGACTCATCCATGTTATCAGAAGTTTATTGAATATTATGTCGCAATGCATGTATCAATTTACAGTTAATCCAAAATGTCCGTGCTCTAGACGTTAACAACATAATTTTTGGTCAGCACAATTAAAAGTCTTATGCACAAGTAATCACTAGAACCACAATCGGCTGAATCGTGATGAATTTATGGAAATGATTGAAAAAGTACTATGATATAAATCCAGACTGACTAGCAATTTAGTTTAAAGTCACAGATAATGGATAAGAAGAGACACTATAAATATTGCCACTGATAATTGATGGATAGAAATTGTGTAAAAACTATCATGATTAAGCCCCACAAGTAACAATTCCACTGTTTGCTAGGTTTTGTATGATAAAAGATTGCGAAACACATGAAGTTTAGATGATTATAATCATGACTGAGCTGTTAGTAGTTGTGTAAAATGTGGTTAATGCACGTTGAACACAGAGGCACTATAATCCACCGCATGTTACCTGCGTATTGTACGCGGGTGTGTATATTTATTAAACAAACCCCTATTAATTACAAATAAATTTGCAGTACAAGAAATCTCAGTTAAAACTGCTTGAAACTAACAGAGAGAAATATTGTGTAAGAACAGAGTTAGACTATTTGACCTTAAAGAGAACTATATTTGTCAAAATTGAACATCTTTGGGTTGTAACGCGGAGCCGCGTGTTACGTAACCCCTCGACAATTAAAATGAATACACAATGAAGGGGGCTAACCTTACAGGAGGTGTTATGGCTCTGCCGTAACGAGTAAACACTGATGTTGGATCTGTCGTCCCTGATTCTGGTTCCTCGATTTCTCTCGGAGGCGAGACGGCGTCAGTTGGCTCGGTTGCTAGTGAGATGTCGAGCGTCATCCCGTGATCAGCAAAACTGTCTGGAAGTGGAATAATCGTTTCTTTGCCGCCTGATTGGTCAACATCTTGGAATAGTGGGTCATTTGGATCATCTTGCTGTGCTGCTTGCAATTCCTGAGTACTCATAGGTGAAAGACACAGGATAGAAGCATAGAGTTCTGTAGGACGGCTTAGGGTGTCTGCAAACACGTTTTCTGATCCTTTGACGTGAGTGACTTCATATTCATACTCGTGTATTCGTGTAAGTTGTAAGTTGACACGTCGTGAATATGAATACGCTTTCTTCCCTCTGAGCATCGACAGTAGAGGAAGGTTGTCGGTGTAGATCTTGAACTTTCGTCTATCCAGATAGGTGTGGAAGTGTAGGATCGACCGGTAGATTGCAAGTAATTCTTTCCCTAATGTGTCATATCGCGTCTCGCGAGGTTGTAGTTTTTGCAAGTAGAATGCGACTGGTCGGTGGATGCCATTGTCTGGCTGTTGAAGGACTGTGCCTATGAGAACGTCGGATGCGTCCGTGATTAATTCAACAGGTTGAGACCAATCAGGAGAATGTAGCATGATTGTTTTGCAGAAAGCCCTTTTGACATCCTTGTTAGCCTGCATGTCGTCCACGTTGAGCTGAATCAGTTGTGATTTCTTGACAAAACGGCTTTCTAGCACTAGATATTTCTGAAGAGATGCCAGAATCATGGCAAGGCAGGGTACGAATCGAGATTAGTAGTTCATCTTGCTCAGAAATCGTCGTAACGCTCGAACGGTAGTTGGCGGTTGTAGATCTTGAATGGAACGAACCTTAGCAGGTATATGTGTCATGCCTTTCTCGGAAATATGATGGCCGAGGAATTCAATTGATTTTTGTGCAAAGACACATTTGTTGCCATGAAGTCGGAGGCCATAGTCTGCTAGACGTGTGAGTAGAATATCAATGTGCGTATATGTTCGGACATTGAGTTGGAGAATACCAGGATGTCGTCTAAGTAGGGAATTACAAATGGTAGACCATCTAGTATTTCGTCCATAACACGTTGGAAGGTTTGCGAGGCATTCTTGAGACCGAAAGGCATATAATGATATTCGTGAGTGCCACCTCCGGTGAATCTGAGTGCAGTATATGATACGGAGTCTTTGTCCATCGGTACTTGATAGTAGGCTTTCACTAGGTCGAGATTTGAGTACACAGCATGACCGATAGCAGATCTGAGTAGGTCAGCTGGATTTGGCAGGATGTACGAATCAGACTGTGTGCAAGAATTGAGAATACGATAATCCCCGCACACTCTGAATGTTTCTGGTTCACTCTTTGGTACTACTACCACAGGCGACGCAAAAGGTGAGCTGGATCGTGTACAGATGCCTTGTTGACGTAGCATGGCGAATTCTTGCTCGGCGGCCTTATGTTTGTGTGGTGCCAATGGACGTGCTCGTGGAGGATGAGGAAGTGGCTTCGATAAGATGATACGATGAGCTGTGATGGCACGCTTTCTCTTGATATCGGGCATAAAGGAGAAATATTCGAAAATCTCTTCATGTCGCTTTAAAACATTGTCCACTTGTGGTACATGAGGAACTGGAGGAATTAGCTGTATGGATAAGACTGCTTCGGCGCGAGTCGTATATTGTAGCAATGATAATAGCAACTGATTGTCGGCAGTGCGTATCTCTCGTGTTCTTGGACAAATAGTAAGGTCGAAGTGTTCGAGGAAGTCACGTACAAGGATGTTTCTTGTCGTTTTGGCAATGATGAAAGGATAATTGAAACATATTTTTGAGTTAGAGAACGAGATTGTGTGTACTCGTACCCCAAAAGTCGCTATGTTGGAGCCATTAGCGCAGGTAAAATTGCTTTTGTTGACTGGGTGTGTAGGTTCCAAATAATTGTGTCGTAGTTAGCTTACATCTGATCCTGTGTCTATGAGAAATAATTCGCCAGAGTTTGCGTCACGGATGAGAAGGGATGTTGTTAGTGGCAACTGACGATGGGACTGGTTGCTGGCATTTGGGCGTTTGAAGCATGACTTGACTGGAGCCGTCGCTGTAATTACAATAGTTTGATTGCGCTCGACCGCTAAAGCAACGTGCTTTGAGCCATTAGACGTAGAGCGGCCAACAATCTTGGGCTGATCAGCATCTACTGACACAGATGAGGCTGACCCAAGCAGTTTTCTGAACCTTCCATTGGCGGATCGTCCTGAGGATTCGAAGGTGACCGCGCCCACTTGAATGTCGCGTCTGTGCGCGGTAATGTGCAGCCGTTTCTGAGGCACGACTCGGACAGTTGTGAGGTGATGTAACCTTGCTTTGAGGCCGGTGAGCTGCAGTGGTGTTTCTTCCATCACTTTTCTAGACGTGCTGAAAGAACGTCCTCCTGCACTTCAATGGATTCGCGCAGGAACATAGCCATCTCTTGGAGTGCCAGACGAAGCTTTTGTAGGAATATTCGCATCAAGATTTCCTTGGGCATGTTGAATTCAGAGGCTTTCTGCTCCATCTCCCTGTATAGCTCGGAAGGCGTGCGGCGCTGCTTGACGGCGTGTTGCAGGCTCTGCCATGGTTGCGCACATGTTCCCTCAGTGAATTGATGCAGTATGTCTTTAATTCCGCGTCTGAAATACATTGGGATTGTCTCCCAAGTCCTCAAAAATATTGAGCCCTCGTCTGTTATATTGGACACCTTGGCCAATAAAGTAACATCGTCGACCCACTCGTCAAGGTAGTCCGGATAGAATTGGCATATTTTGTACTGTGTCCATGTGGTGGTGCGGCCTGTTGCTGGGCTTACCACCGGGCTTCCTACATTTCCTGAGCTGGACGTCATATTATGTTTGTGAGTGCTGTCGAGAATAGATGACAGTGTTACATCGTCCTCACCCGTCATCGTGCAGCTGGCTTCGAGAATTGTGATCTCGAGTAGGTAGTTCACTGTGATTTGTGTCTCTTGATTTACTTTCTTATGTGGCATTCATCCAAAGTGCTTGATGTTCTCAAGGGCTAGATGCTGATTAATTCTTTGTTGGCTGTGTATTCGACGAACCGGGGCACGATTAATGTAGGAGGTTTTGTAATTATTGTAATAGGTTTTGCGTGGTGGCTGTCTATTTCGTTAAATTGTCCCATTTCTACTACTACATTTTCATGGTGGTTCTAATCCCCACCCGATCCATGATCAGTTCCTGACCTTTATCCGAAGGGTGAAGTAAGAAAACTCATACATATTATCAGATTTTTATTGAAAGTTATGTTGCAATGCATGAATCAATTCACAGTTAATCCAAAAAGTCTGTGCTCTATATGGTAGCAGTCCCTAACCTTTATCCGAAGGGTGAAGTAAGAAAACTCATACATATTATCAGACATTTATTGAATGTTATGTTGCAATGCATGAATCAATTCACAGTTAATCCAAAAAGTCCGAGCTCTAGATGGTAGCAAGATAATATAAGGTAAACACAATTAAATGTCTTATGCACAAGTAATCACTAGAAACAAAATCGGCTGAATCGTGTGAATTCATGTAAATGATTGAAAAAGTACGATGATATAAATCCAGACTGATTAGCAATTTAGTTTAAAGTCACAAATAATGAATGAGAAGAAACACAATAAATATTGTCACTGATAATTGATGGATAGAAATTGTGTAAAAACAGTTTTAATAAACATCACAAATAATTATTCCACTGTTTGCTAGGTTTTGAATGTTTGAATTATATAAATCCATTGAACTATAGTGTTTTGGAATAGAGATTGAGAAACACCAGAGGTTTGGATGATTATAATCATGACTGAACTGTTAGTAGTTGTGTAGAATGTGGTTAATGCAAGTTAAGTAAATAAATCCGTTGTTTGAACACAGAGGTAATAAAATCCACCGAATGTTACCTGCGTCTTGCGCGCGGGTGTGTATATTTATTAAACAAAACCCTATTAATTACAATTAAATTTGCCGTTCAAGAAATCTCAATTGAAACTGTTTGAAACTAACAGAGATTTTTGCTAAAATCACAGTTACGAGAAATATTGTGTAAAAACAGAGTTAGACTATTTGACCTTAAAGAGAACGATATTTGTCAAAATTAAACATCAATTGTTTGTAACGCGGAGCCGCGTGTTACAATGTAATCCACAGAATACCTGATCCTTCTGGTGACCAAGAACCAGTACTTATTATTGACAATGATGCATTGATAAAATTAATGTTAAAAATAAAATCAAAAAAACAAAAAAGATCACCTTGGTATATCGATTGATAAACTACTTCAATTACCTGTAATTTTTATGAATGCGCTTTACAATTGTATAAATAGAAGTTTGAAGAATGGGAAATTACCAATAGATATTCTAACGATAGTTGCTAAACCGTTGCCAAAAGTAAGTAAGCCAACGTGCGCCAGTGATAAAAGCCTAATCTCTATTATCCCTTCGTATTTGAAGATAATAGATCGATTGATACTAGATCATTTAGAACGTATTTTGCCGGTGGATTTTAATATAAGTCAACATGTCTTTTCGAAAGATAGATAGAAAATTCCTAATTTGCTTTCCATGTGGAAACATGTAATTACATTAGATGAGAAAAAGTTAGATGCACTAATTGTATTTATAGATATCTCAAAAGTTTTTGACTCTCTATATTTGATGCTATTTTGAATACGATTAATTTATTAAATATTGATACGAATATTTTTAAATTACTTAGATACTATTTTTATAATCGAAGAATGAGTATTCAAGTAAATGATTTTATATCAAAAATCGAAAAGAGTAACATGTGGAATTCCACAGTGATCAAGTTTAAGGCCAATTTTATTTAAAATTGTATTTTCACATTCGGAAACTAAGATCCTTAACGGTCGAGTGTGCAAATTCGCTAATGATTTAAAAATAATCTTTTAAATTGATCAAAAAAATGTCGAATCCTCTAAGAATAATGTAACACTATATTTGTATGATTTAAGTAGATATTTGATAACACTAGGGCTGAGAATAAACTGTAAAAAGACGAGAGCTTTAAAAATAGGTAACAGAACAAAATTTAATATTTTTTTTCATGATGCTGTCATTAAAGATGATTTTGAGATTAAACTTATGCAAGAAATTAAGGATTTAGGTATAACTATACAATGTACAGCTTCTGATGAGAGACATATTGAAAGGATAGTAGGCAGTGCCAAGAACAGATGGGCGTTAATAAAAAGAAATATTTTATCGAATGATATAAAATTTAAAATGTATATAATATGGATTAGACTGACACTAGAATTTGCTGCCGCTACTTGAAATCCATTAAAAAAGGGTTTGTCCAATAAGATAGAAGCTGTACAAAGAAATGTTGTGAAGCAAATTAGCCCAATCTTTTGCATTATATACGCCACAAGATTACAGTTTGTATCACTGCAAACTTTATGTTTTCGGAGGATGTGCTATTGCATAAACGTTCTCCATTTGAACCAATGGGCTGGTGCCTATATGAATCCAATAAGAAAGAGTCATGGAGTTGGAACCAGATCGGGACATTTGGCAATATCTCCTCCTTTGGTGGGGAATGTTGCGAGCAAGTTATTCTCTTTTTCTATAATTTACAAAATTTAACATCAATTGCCAAAGGGGCTTAGAGAAACGCCTCCATCAAAGATATCTTTTAAACTTTTATGTACTGAACTAGAATAAATCTACAATCTTGCTGATATTTTGAATTTTGTTTATGATAATACTTTTTCGTGCTTTAAATAAAGTTTGAGATGGGGTTGGTGTTTACTTCAGTCTCGCAAACTTGATTTAAAGCATTGTTACCACCACCCGCGCAATCAATTATTGTTAAATACTTTTTCATGGTTGGATAAAAAACAAGGATAATTGTGATCAGCAACAAACCTTCTTCAAATTTTTATTTTCACGTTCTGTATTATTAAAATTGAATTTTTATGCAGTATATCATCATGTTAGTCAAAAATGCATATAATCAATTGCTAGTCATGGTTATTATTTTTTGCATAATGTTACACTCTAATTATGCCTCAATGTTTCATATTTCGATGATGAATCTATAACTATTTATATGGTGCATTATTGTACAAATGTGATTAATTAATAAGACGTTCTTTTTCCTGTATCATAATAATTATATCAGTATTGATATGATATATGCAGTGATATTAAATCCAAATCTTCCGTTGTTGATATATTGTACATTATAACCAGAGAGAACTACTTATCTATATGGGACTAATTGCAAATATTTATGTAATGTGATATCTTTTTTATATTGTACATTTTCCAATATTATTAGCTATTTGATGGAACATGTGTGGTTTGATTCAAAATAAAGATATTCTATTCTACAGACTCCCAAATCAGTCAATCATCGATGACACTCGCGGGGTTCAACTTTTGTCTACTTTTTTCTCTCAGCACACCGATCGTTACGTCGTTGTTGGCGACCTTAACCTCTCCCTCGTAAACAAGAAAAATCTAACTTCAGAAAGTCACCCGCTACTTCGGCTCTTTGCGGATAACCTACTAATTCAATCCATGCATTTCCCTCCTCGAAGGAACAATCAACTTGACTGTGTTCTCTCCAGCGAATTCTACTGTCCTCTCACTCTAACCTCCTCGTACGCCATCGAACAGATCTCCTCCACATTTTTAAAGCGAGCCTTCCCACACAGCCAAAACTATCGGGAACGCTTACAACTGAAAAACCTTCTATCGCTTTGGTTTATCCGTCACTTAAGAGTCATTTCTTTGATTCATAAGATCACAACTTGCATATCATTGTCCAACTTTGCTCACCCAAATCACCACTACGCCACACGCTCTAGCAACTCTTCAATCCAAACTAACCATACTCCCAATATATTTAACAAAATCTATCTCTTTTCCAAAGCCACTAGTGTTTTCAACGCCCTTCCCACGGAAATAAAGCTCCTATCCCAGCACGAATTTAAAGAGGCTGTACACATGTAATTCTTTAGCAAATTTCTATGCGAGCCGGCCGATTGGAAGCGCAATTGTTTCCATCTTAAACCATAACATTTCTTTTATCTCCATGCTATTCACTTGTTACTAGTTTCGGAGGGTGAAGTTCATTCTGGCTGGTCTCAAATTTTTACTTTTCCCCTCTGATTTCAAATTTCTCACTCTTGACTTCCTGGAAACATTTCTATTTTCATTTTTGATTCTACCAAATCCAAATAGTAAATAATTAAGCAAGTTTTGTTCAACAAATTCTTTTCCTTTATGTTTTAGCGAATGACCAGAAGCTCAAAAAGTCTACTGAACCACCCGACGGTATACATTGAACATTGATTCCCTCTCGCCTTCCAACCGTCATAACCTCGCTCAACTGAATCCAGTGAACCCTGCACGAGACACAAGCTTCAATCTAGTCGACTTCATCCTAGACAATACTACCCTACAGAAATTCGATATCCACTATAAAGAACTCCGTTGGTCGACTTCTGCCACCGGTCCGCCATCACTTTCAAACTCACACTCAAATTCGTCTGTCCGACACCAGCCTACCCCGCATTGATGCTTGGATCCTTCATGGATTATACTCCAGTTGATCCAGTCTAGTAAAATGGAATCTCTCTTTTTTATCAGATCGAACTATCATGAAGTTGATAAAAGCACTTCTCTTCCTCAACTCGTCCCTCTCCAGTGGTTAAACACTTTGCTAGTCGCAATTTTATTCATCTACACATATCCTACCTTTGATTTGTTATTTCAATGGTTGGTCCTGATGAACTTTGTTCCTAAATACTTGTATTATTATTATTATTATTATTATTCAATGTTACTTACTAGTTCCTCCTTAACCCATAACACTTCTCTCTATCCCTAAGCTATTATGCCGTTTCGAAGCGTGAAGTCTCTTCTGGATAACCCCCCTTTTCATCTATTCGGCTCTGATTTTCAAACTCAAAATAGGACACACTGATACTATTTCTATTCTCGTTTTCATTCTATCGCATTCAAATATTCATGGATATGCCACAATCTGCTCTATTAAATTTCTTCTGTTTGTTTCAGCAAACAATCGGAATGAAAGGACTTCTCTTTCTCAACTCTCTTCTCCCCTATGATTATATAATTTGATAGTCGCAACTACATTCAACTTTACTTACCCTTCTTTTGATTTGTACCTCATCATTTCAATTGTTGGGCCTTTTGGCATTTTTGGCAAATAAATTTATTATATATATATATATATATATATATATATATATATATATATGTAACAGTGTAGATGCCCTTTGGTCACTACCATAAGGCCCGGAAAATCCATATATGCGGTATGATCATCTAATTTAGAACACTTGAGTTCCACTGAACTACCTTTTAAACAACATACCTTAAGTCCACTTGCTAAATGCTCTGTATCCTCAATATTTGATAAACCAGCCATAATATTAGAATAAGATTGCTTGCTATTTATATATGATAATAAGTATGCTCACCAAAATACGCTGATATAAACAGATAACAGAACGATACGGTGGTGACCTTTAAAACAAATATCCACGTCAATTACCTGAAGCAAGTTTGAGATCCTTTCCAGTTATGTGTATTAAGATCGGTAGATAAATGTAAATTTCAATAATTTATTAGCAAAGAGTACTCAGATAAAACCACCCAGTATACCGTTTGTGCAACTCAGCAAATTAGATAAAACTGCCTCATAAACATTCAACAAGACAAGTCAAAAACTTCGACAATATGAACAAAAGAAACTTCCAAAAAAATTAAAATATTTTTTAAAAACACAATATTGTTTTATGAAACCAGCGATAACATCAAATGTCCAAAAATAAAAATCGATTTATTTTTATATGAGGAGTTAATTGATGTCCAATAATTAAATTAACCTCCACATACACCTTCATGTTTTAGATATTTAACCATACATTATGAAGTCCTCATTCTTCAGTTTCTTGTTGACTCTTACAGAACGAGTTTCAACATATTGTGCTTGTACTTCACCAGGTTTCATTTTCATATTGAATTGTTCTCTGTCCTCAGTCGTCTTGGTTTTAACCTTTACTTCTTTTCCACATTTATTTGGCTCTTCATTTTTTTCACAAATTTTCGAGTCACATCTCGCCTCAGCTTCCTGATACTTCGATTGGTATCGTTCCTCAGTTTATTCCTCAGTCCAGATAAACTGTAGGATGCAGCGATCCAGTGCTACACACTCTACTGTGCCATTTACTTCTATAAATGCATTTTATCAGTCATATGATTGACTTTAAATGGTCCCTTATAGAACGGAGTCAGACAATTCTGTCTGTTTGCGTTAGAAATATATACATGAGATGCCAGGTTTAAATCAGAAGATACATAGCATTTAGACTTTGGACTTCTAGCTTTGGTTGGAGCTAAACGACTCGTTTTATCTCTCAATGCTCCAACAAATCAATCTACTGAACTAGAAGCCCAATCGAGATAACTTGGAGCTTCTATTAGAAGATCTCCAGGTAACCTCAACGGCTCTCCATAAAAAAGTTCTGCTATGGATGTCCCTAACTGAGCTCTGTATCTGTTTTGCATTGCCAACAAAACTATGGGCTAATCAGTTATCCAACTGGATCCACCAGTGCAGCGTAATGCAGCCTTCAGCTCCCTGTGCAGTCTCTCAATCATCCCATTATCTCTGGGATTATAAGCACATGTGTGTTTTACTTCTATGCCCATTGTATTCAATGATCTGATAAATAGTTCAGACATAAACTGACTACCACGATCAGTAGTTACCTTTACCGGTACACCATATCGTGACACCCAATTATGCAAAAACATAAGTAAGACTTCTTGAGCTGTCATGTACTTCAGGATTGCTACTTCAAACTGTCGACTGAAACGATCAACCATCGTGAGTAAATACATCTGGCTGGAAATTTCGGGCATTTCTACTATATCTATATGACCATGCATGAGACGACCCGATGATATACCAATCGTTTTAATTTCAGTTTTAGTATGACGCCAGATTTTACAAGTTTGACATCGGGCACATGTCCTTACCCATGCTCTTAGGTCTTTTGACATCTTAGGCAATACATATCTATCAGTGACCATCCTGATAGTTGCCTTAATGGAAGGATGATTAAATTCATGTAGCTTTTGAATTACCTTATACCTTAATTCTAAAGGTACATACAGTCTAGGTTGGCTCCTGGAGATTTCACATAGTAACCACTAATCTCCAATCTTCCGGTGTGTATATGTAGGATTCTTTGCCAACACAGCTACTAAAAGATCAAGACCTTGTGCTTCCATTAGTTGTTCAAAAAATCATTAGAAATACAACAGAGCATACAAGTGACTCCGAACGAATCATTTCTTCATCTCATAGGTCTTGTCTCCTGAGAATATCTGACACCACATTCTCTTTTCCTAAGAAATATGTAATGGTAGAATCAAATTCAGCTAGTCGTGTTATTTGTGAATAAACCCGCCGAGAAAAATTAAACCTATTCGCTTTCCCTAGGATACTTATCAACGGTTTATGATCAGTTAATATCGTAAACTGATGTCCATCTAGGTTAAATACTGTTTGTTGCGAAGAGCTAATATATATGCAAGTATGTATTAGGTTTTGCGAACCTAGTAACAAATTAGTTCAGTAGTGACCAGAAGGATAAACCAAAGGCAGCATGAACGGAAAGTATAATCTCATGCACATTCGTTTCGTGCTTACTGGCGACTCATCAGTAGGAGCCGGTATTACGCCCTTTAACCACTATATATTTGGTAGAAGAATGTGGAATAATAGGACGGTACAATCTCCTAGACGAATGTGTAAACCTGTAATAGTGAAGCTAACATAATCTAAAGTCAACGACAATACGACTTCAATGCTAACTCACACTATATAATATATATACCGAGTCTGTAAAGGATACTAACACTATGGCTATTGTGTTAGTAACTGATACCTTTTTTGAAATCGATGAGTACCGGATACTAACACTATGGTTTCCGAGTCGGTAAATGATACCAACATGATGGATATAACTTTATGCTAAAGTTCAGCCAAATTGAGAATTACAACAATTTCCGAACACCTGTTACTCCAGTTAAACCATACACTCTGGCCTTCATCGATATCAGTTATCACATTTCGCGGTAAGCATGACATCATTCAATTCAATATATTACAGTTAAATACTGTTTGTTGCGAAGAGCTAATATATATGCAAGTATGTATTAGGTTTTGCGAACCTAGTAACAAATTAGTTCAGTTGTGACCAGAAGGATAAACCAAAGGCAGCATGAACGGAAAGTATAATCTCATGCACATTCGTTTTATACCGTCCTATTATTCCACATTCTTCTACCAAATATATAGTGGTTAAAGGGCGTAATACCGGCTCCTACTGATGAGTCGCCAGTAAGCACGAAACGAATGTGCATGAGATTATACTTTCCGTTCATGCTGCCTTTGGTTTATCCTTCTGGTCACTACTGAACTAATTTGTTACTAGGTTCGCAAAACCTAATACATACTTGCATATATATTAGTTCTTCGCAACAAACAGTATTTAACTGTAATATATTGAATTGAATGATGTCATGCTTACCGCGAAATGTGATAACTGATATCGATGAAGGCCAGAGTGTATGGTTTAACTGGAGTAACAGGTGTTCGGAAATTGTTGTAATTCTCAATTTGGCTGAACTTTAGCATAAAGTTATATCCATCATGTTGGTATCATTTACCGACTCGGAAACCATAGTGTTAGTATCCGGTACTCATCGATTTCAAAAAAGGTATCAGTTACTAACACAATAGCCATAGTGTTAGTATCCTTTACAGACTCGGTATATATATTATATAGTGTGAGGTAGCATTGAAGTCGTATTGTCGTTGACTTCAGATTATGTTAGCTTCACTATTACGGGTTTACACATTCGTCTAGGAGATTGTACCGTCCTATTATTCCACATTCTTCTACCAAATATATAGTGGTTAAGGGGCGTAATACCGGCTCCTACTGATGAGTCGCCAGTAAGCACGAAACGAATGTGCATGAGATTATACTTTCCGTTCATGCTGCCTTTGGTTTATCCTTCTGGTCACTACTGAACTAATTTGTTACTAGGTTCGCAAAACCTAATACATACTTACGTCTAGGTTGTGGTCAAAGTGCAGCGCTGCAGAATAAACCGCTAGTAACTCCTTTCCAAGCCTGCCATATCGCTTTTCGCGATCTTGGAGTTTCCGACTATAGAATCCAATCGGCTTGACTATACCATTATCCCGTTGATGAAACACTGCCCCTATGACTACATCGGAAGCATCTGTGACCAACTCAAACGGCTTAGTCCAATCCACAGCTACTAAAGTGGTTATTTGGCTTAACAGATCTTTGGCCCTCTGGAAACTTTCCTTGTCGTCTTGGCTAAAACTAATAGGCCAGTACTTCTTGATCGTGCTCCGTTTACAAACTAAATGTCGAGTTAACGACCCCAAAATTCCAGCTAAATCTGATATGAAACGACGATAGTAGCTAATCATTCCCAAAAGTCTACGTAATTGCCGTAGAGTTCTGGGTTCTGGCACATCCTTGATTGCTTGGACCTTATCTTTCAAGGGTTTGATTCCATCCTTGGAAATGGGTGTCCAAGAATTTTAACAGTAGAGCAACCAATCTTGTTCTTTTCTTTCTTTACTACCAATCCGTAATGTTCCAGCTTAGACAAAACGACGTCCAAGTGCTCCCGGTGTTCCTTCCTAGATTGACTATATATAAAGATATCATCTATTACACTTTAGCAAATGGACAGTCTTGAAGAGCCTCCTTCGTCAGACGCTGGAATGTCTGACTTGCACTCTTCAAACCAAAAGGCATACATAAGAATTCATGCGATCCTCTTCCCGGAAATCGCACTGTGGTGAGCGGTATAGATTCTGCCTCCATAGGTACTTGATAGTAAGCTATCTGCAGATCTAACGTAGTATAAGCCTCATACTCCGTTAAATCCCTGAGCAAAGTACTCTGGTTCGGTAGAGGATACCAATCACCTTTCGCTACCGAGTTCAGTAT
Source organism: Eudiplozoon nipponicum (assembly GCA_029291075.1). Classification (NCBI taxonomy): domain Eukaryota; kingdom Metazoa; phylum Platyhelminthes; class Monogenea; order Mazocraeidea; family Diplozoidae; genus Eudiplozoon; species Eudiplozoon nipponicum. The sequence goes on along the minus strand of JAQBSW010000046.1, from coordinate 292,309 downwards.
ACGATAGTTAACACAAACCCTCCATTGACCTGGTTCAGGTTTGGGAACAACCATTATTGGAGATGCAAAGTTGGAATTTGAACGCCTATAAATTCCTTTTTCTCTCAACCGTTTAAATTCTTCAATAGCAACCTACTGCATATGTTGTGCTAACCGTTGAGCCTTCGGTGAACAGAGTAGTGGTTCCACCATCTCAATTTGGTGTTCTATGCCTGTCTTTAAACCCCTGCGCTTAGCATTAAATGGCAGAAACACAACCAGGTGTTTCTCGATGACATCCACCAAGTCATCGGCGACTACGAGTCTGGGTAATCTCATAGACCTAACTACTGAGGTCCGAGTCTCAGTATAAGTCACTATCCCAGTGCTTTGGTCTTAGATTTGGGATCTTAAAGGGATTAAACTGGATCAAAAAATCCATCCCAATGATGTTATCCGTTATGTCAGTGACCAGAAAATCCTACGTAAATAGTGATTTCTGCTTCAATGTCACTGGCAATTCTGTAACTCCCTCAATCTCAATTAGACTTCCATTAGCAGTCCATAGTTGAAAATCGAATGTGAGGCTATCAATTTTCACCACATCGGATCGAACTATGCTCACATCGGTACCCGTGTCTATTAAAAAGGTTAACCCGCTAAGATAATTTGTTATAAAGAACTTATTGTTACTATAACGAGCAAGCTCTTTGAGATTACCTTTCAGCCGAAATCTAGCAGATTTACGGACTGTATTATCGCGAGTTTCTTCTATCAAATCTTCCAAGCTTAACTTCGATGATTTTAGTATGCCTCGAATATGCATACTTTTGAGCTCTGCATGCTCATCCCCCTATGGCTCCTATTAGCGGGGGTTCCACTAGTTTTCTCCAGCTTAGACCATCTGGGACCACCCAGCTTTGGAAACATGCATCCCTCCTCCTCACACTTTCCAAATTCAGCATATATACAATGCGAAATGCACCACTCGCGTGGTCTTTGCACCCTCTTACGCGATTCGCCTCTCCGATGCTTGGAAGTTGAACTTTAACCCCGATAATTTACCCTACCTCTGTTGGAACTTTCCCTATTGATTTTTATCCAACCCACGTCTCTGTGGAGGGTACTTAATTCATTCTCTACGGTCAGGAGTCTCTCTAAGAGATGTCTGAGTTTCTCCTCCAGGCATGAATCTGCTGTTATTGCATACACATTACGTTCCTTCTGACGATACACTTTGTCCAACCCTTTGAGATTCTTTGGCCACTCTAATTCCAATGTATCATAGACATCCAAGGTGGCTCTTAGTCTAGCAGGCAATTCTGCTACAAATACAGTGTTTATAACTTCCTCAGATATATCAAGTCCGATGTATTTTGAAATAATTCTGTCATAAAATTCAGATGGGAGTTGATTTCCCATCTTTTCCTAACGTAACAAATCAGTCATCCATATAAACCTTTCGGGTTGATATCGTCCATGAAGTACTTCGACTTGAAGCTCAAATGCATTTACAGGTTCATTCTCCGAAACAAATTTACTGAGTCTAAAAAGATTATTTTTTAAAGGCTCATGCATACACCAACAGGCCGAGGCAAACCTTTCTATAGGGTCGGTTATTCTTTTTATTTTAAAATAAAATTTTTCTTCTTCGACCCATTCAGAATTGTTGTCTGGTCTGTACATGGTGAGCTTAACATAGCTATCCATAGAATTGCGGCAAAAGCAACCATCCACAACACATCTCTCTAAATAGAGGATCCTGGCGTGGTCGCCATTTTTTGTAGAGACCATTTGGTCTCTACCATAATAGACCCTCTGAGATGCCAGGCAGGGATAATTCATATATGCGGTATAATCATCTAATTTAGTATAATTAAGTCCCTCTGAACTATCTTTTAAACCACATTCTTCAAGTCCACTTCCTAGTTGCTCTGTATCTTCAATATTTGATAAACCAGTCCTAATATTAGGATAAGATTGCTTGCAATTTAAATATTATAATAAGTATGCTCACCTAAATACGCTGATATCCACAGATGACAGAACGATACAGTGGTGATCCTGAAAACAAATATCCACGTCAATCACCCGAAGCAAATTTGAGATCCTTCCCAAAAGTGTGTATTAAGAATGATAGATGAATGTAAATCTCAATAATGTATTAGCAAAGAGTATTCAAATAGAACCATGCAGTATACCGTTTGTGCAACTCAGCAACTCAGATAAAACTGCATTAGAAAAATTCAACAAGGTAAGTCAAAACCTTCGACAATATGAACAAAAGAAACTTTCAAAAATTTTACAATATTTTTAAAAACAATATTGTTTATGTAACCAGCGATGATATCAAATGTCCAAAAATAAAATTTCAGTCACATCCACATATCCTACCCTTGATTTGTTATTTCAATGGCCGAGCCAGTTGGCCTTTGATGCCACATAAATGTATTATTATTATTATATGAGGAGGTAATTGATTTCCAATTATTTAATTAACCTCCACAACGGTCCTATTTAGATTTATTTCTTGTCCAAAGTTGCATAGAAAAAATAAAAATTATTTTCTCGTTCTCTACCTGTTTAAAAAAATATGTACGCAGAAATCACGTCCTACAGGCGGCATCATTTTTGTTTTGATTAATCTTGTGATGTGTACTATTTGAATGCTCTGACGAATCCCTGATGAAAGAAGTTGGTTTTATTTTCTTATGTCATTCGGTCGTTTTAGTTGCTCATTATTATTTATTTAATTATAAATTTTACAATGGGATCTTGTAATCGTTGGGCATTGGGCTTAGGGGAGATGATATTTAACTTAACCTCCACATATCCTACCCTTGATTTGTTATTTCAATGGTCGGGCCAGTTGGCCTTTGATGCCAAATAAATGTATTATTATTATTATTAAATGATTAAAATTGTAATAATTATTTCAAAGGATAATGTGGATTGTTTGCGGATGCTATATACCCTGGTGTTTATATATTTTGTTTTACTTACTATATTTTAGTTATGTTGTCTTTCATTTGTTACTTTATTGAAACTTAGTCTCATGGGTTTGAACGGTAATTCAAACAAGCGTATTAAGATGCGAGTCATCATTTCATCCATTTTTCCAACTCTGTGTAATCCCGTTTCCATTTTAGAGGGCATATTTTCGTTAGCTAATGCACGCCTCTCTGGCATCAAGTCCGTTTCCGTTTGAGTATAAAAATACTTTACATACGTGCTGTATTTCTTATGTTCCTTAGAAGTTGACCTCTCAAATTTATCTTGTAGAACAGGGTCACAACCTCAATGTCTTCATACTTGAGACCGACATCCAAATCTAAGAAAATCCATAACTGTATCAAATATTATATTTAGGCAAATCTGACGAATATGATCTGTTACCGTAAGATATTCTTAAATGAAACTAGAATTTAAATTTTGATATGCGGCTCTCACCTCTAGCAGTCTCGCATAAATTGAACTTCATTGGGAATGTCGGTTGCACAATTTCTTTGCAGTCACGAACATTAACCGTTTGTAGCTTTCGCCAAATATACATATATAGACAATACAATTTCACAATAATTGTTTGCGCGGATGGTGGTAACAATTCTGTAAATCAAGTTTGCGAGCTTGAAGTAAACACCAATCCCATTGTATTTAACCAGTCGTCGATCTAAAGAAAAACCAAGTTAAATGTATTTGCTTTGCTTGGCTATCTCGATTCCAAAATTAATGAGAATAACTTAATTCCAGTAAAAAAATCATTAAATCCTATTTATGTCAATAAAAGCATGGAGAAAGTCAGTAAAAACAGGGTGCATACTTGTCTTCTACAACAAAGCATCTCTCTCCAGAAGAAGCATGAGAAAACTGAAACCGAGCACGAGCATAAGACAGAAAGGACTGGCGTCGGGAATGTAAAAAAATAATGTTACAAAATGATTCAAATAGTTTTTACAAGCAATATTTGATTTTGTATCCAGCAGTAGTTCAGGCGTCAAGAGAAGTTGTTAATTATTTTTTTCGGAGCAGATTTCAAATCCAATACTCCTCCCGTTATTTATGCGATAGGAGTCTGATGTACTTTTTCTTTCCATTTCTATACCAATTCCATTGTTATTATTTACGGCGTACGATTGCTAGTCGCTGTCCAACACATTCCTTCATTTCAGTTGTATCGCGATCTTTTCATTTGTAGAGCTAGATGATCTCCATTGGTCAATAATCATTTATTATTATTACTATATTACAAATAATCGCCTTTTATATAAATTTAAATACCCAGCAAATTTTTTTTGTAATAATGCGTAGCTTATTGACTGCAGAGGTGTACAAAGTGTATAAAAGCATTGAACGCAGTAAAAATGTTTTGTGATTACAAATCAAAATCGATTTGAAGATTGTAATTAAAAGCCACTTTAGATATAAAAGTATAATTTGCTAGTCCAATATTAAATTTTTATTGTTTTAATTCTGCCACGATCACTTCAGATGATAGTTGAGTTTATAGCAACTGATATTTATAAAAGTATTGAAGATTACTTAATTGTTCCCGTTAAGACGGGGTATTTTGAAATATCAGATATGGAAAATGAGTGGGAAATCAATGTTGATATAATTTTCCTCTGAAATGACAGAATTGGGACACCGAAGTGATATGCACTGAAATCGACATTAAGTCAGACATTTCTTTAGAAATAAGTTGATTTTATTGTATGTCATCGTTATCATCACGGCCAACAATACAAAAGTCATTGGTAACTAATGCTTCACTACCATATAACTATGAAAAGCGGAAGAAAAAGTAATAATAATAATGACACCGATAATAATTAAGGCAAAACGTGTTAACTGAGAGTGACTTATCAAGAGGAGGATCTAGTTCAAATGGAAATATTTACTAGCTGACCTACATATATGAGGCAGTCTGGGCATCTACAAAACATTATTATGGCTAAGTAAGCTTTAGTGCAAGATGAAATCGGCAATGCAGCTTCCTTCCAGTTTTCACTTTACCGCTTCAGGAGCCCGACTGAACTTCGCAGTTGATTCTATTCGATTAAGAAAAGAAAGTTAAGATGATGATGTTGCTATAATTCCACAACAAATTGCTAAAGCTTTCAATTTGATGCCCTTAATTGAGAGGTCCATAACCAAGAAATATGATTCGCACGTGAACCCAGTCCTTGTAAACGAACGAGTCCTGTACTACCCAATTTGGCTATATTTGACTTAAGCTGTTTCTGTCATGTCAAAATATGTCAATCTCGTTTCTTACGCCAGTCCGGCGCTGAGTATAGTATCTACTGGGCAATCCTGTTGAAGTATTTGTATAACGTAATATCCAGCGCATTAGATGGAGCCTTATTTTATTTTCTAACGAAGAGGAATTGTTGGCCGACCCAAATGTACTTCGTTGAATTTTACAGTTGTTTATTCTTTATTGGTAGCATATATAGCTATGATTCTCAAATCTACTTGGGGATTTGTCTGTAAGCGTCTAAAATCTTTGAATTTAAGGGGCCGAGTTTTAAAAGCGTATTTTACGCAAGCCACAAGTGTGGCGATAATAAATTTGAATTGAGGTATTCCTATTAACACGACCTTTAGTGGCTCAACAAAAGTGTAAATTGATAATGCGTACGTGGCTTCGTGAAATAATGCAGTATTCTGGTTTGTCTGTTAAATCATAGTTTACGTAGCTTTTTCGTTATTTTTCTACCCCTATAATTAAACTCATCCGGATAGACATTTGAGAAATTTAGAGGCAACGATGCAAATATTGTAAAAAGGCATTAAAAGTCGCTTGCATAATGAAAACATGGTAGAACGGAGGGTTGAAATAGTTACCTTTAAGGTTAGATTATAACATTTAATAAAAATGAAAAGGGATCATTTAAGAACTTTAAGCAGAAGTTTATGGCATTGGAGAGCTGAGTAAAGTAATTTAGAAAAATTATCATCTAAATGTTCATTTACCATGTTTGTCTGACATGGGTTGTTGATAAAAAATTTATCTTTTAGATCCTTCCAGCACAGACGAGAGCATGTGTGCCTTCTAATCCAACCTAAGTCCTTTTCTAAGTAAAATGTAGGGTTCAGATATAGTCTAATGTAATTATGAAATGAATGGTGAAGTTTGCAACTAAGTGACGCTCAATTTCATATGAGTGGCAGATACACTTTAAGATTAATGCACAAAGGTAATGCTGAATGACTATTGGACTGTTGGTAAGGCACTGTACCACATGGCGTTCTCCGGCCCCTGACAATTATGGTCTCAAATAATGTTGCAATTCGTTAGAAATGGCATAACTGCATCTAAAACTGTCGGGCATTTTGGAACAAATCTTTCGACTCGTATAGGGTACGGTTGCTTTGAACGAGTTGACCATCATATCTATTTTCAAAACGGCAATCGTAATGCTTGCAGCAACCATCGTGGTGCAAACTTGAGTCCAAGCGAACCTAGGGTATCTATTTCGATTATCTTTTGCCTTCTTAGGTCTTTGCTTGAATTAAATACTGGAGAGAGAAAGTCGGATTCCCGTCAGAAAGAGATTTATAGATAATATTTATACCTTAAGGCAAGTTCGTGAACACTGACATCTATTTCGCCGTTACACAATAGCCCTCTCTCTAGCCTTCAAGAGCGCATTTTACACAGGAGATCACCATGTTCTATTCGATATTCTGTTGAATGTTCTATTCCAAATAAATTTGTCAATGTTATACGCACTTTCCACACAAAAGCTTCTGATCGCTTTAAGTCCTCCAACAATTTTACGAACATTTTTACTACCGGCAGTGTGGTTCGTCAAGATTGTTCTACTTGTACGGCTTCTGCTTAGAGACATATTGAAAGGATAGTAGGCAGTGCCAAGAACAGATGGGCATTAATAAATAGAAATATTATATCGCATGAAATAAAATTTAAAATGTTTATAATATGGATTAGACCGATACTAGAATATGCTGCCGCTACTTGGAATCCCTTAACAAAGGGTTTGTTTAATAAGATAGAAGCTGTACAAAGAAAAGTTGTGAAACAAATTAGTCCTATCTCCTGCACTATATACGCCACTAGATTACAGTTTGTATCACTGCATCCTTTATGGTTTCGGAGAATGTGCTATTGCATAAAAGCTATCCATTCGAACCAGTGGTCTGGTGCCTATATGAATCCCATAAGAAAGAGTCATGAAATTGTAACTAGATCTGGTCATTTTGCAATAACTCCACCATTGGTGGAGAATGTTGCGAGAAAGCTATTCTCTTTTTCAAAAATTTATAAAATTTACAATCAATTGCCAAAGGGGCTTAGAGAAACGCCTCCAACTAAAATGTCATAAATTTTTATCTACCGAACTAGAAAAAGTGTTCAATCCTGCTGATATTTTTAATTTTGATTATGATAATACTTTCTCATGGTTAAATAAAAGACAGGATTAATTGTGTTTCAGCAACATAATTTCTCGAGATTCTATCTTCAAATTTTGTATTATTAAAACTGAAATGTTATGCATTATATCATCTTGTTAATCAACAATGCACACAATCAATTATTAGTCATGGTTCCCTTTTTTCTTACAAAATGTTATACTCGAATTATAACTTAAATTTTCCTAATTTTGATGAAGAATCTATCACTGTTTACAGCTGAACTTTCTGATGCTGATAAATTGTACAGTACAACTAATTGCACATATATATGTGATGTGATATCTTTTTATATTGTACATTTTCTAATTTTAATATTTGATGGAACATGTGTGGTTTGAATCCAAATAAAGATATTCTATTCTACTCTTACATTTGTATTTAACATTGCAATAAATGCTGTTATTAACAATATTCATCTGTACGTTCAGGATGTAGATGTCGAAGTTCTCCTGGACAGTAGATTAGTCGATCTTGACTGTGCAGTCAATTTTTTTTTATTATTCGACAAAGGAGATTCTGCTCAGAGCAACTTGAATAGATTACCAGTCGTTGTTCCATCTTTCGGTATCACATTTAATCCCTCTAAATGTAAGATACTTTTACAGGATCCCTAACTCTGCGACTGCTAAATGAAGATCTGGACGCATTTGACAGGTTGACATACTTTGACAGCTCTATCAATTTTTCAAACAACATGACCAACGAATTGAATATAAGAATCGTGAAAGCTAGAATAACATTCTCCAACTTTCGCTATTTTTGTTAAAATGCGAGTATATCATTCTGTTTTAAAGGTCGTGTTTACAATACACCCGTAGATGAAGTTTTTTATACGCCCCTTATAGTTTATCATTTTAGATGCTTATAAGAATTTGACTATCGTTTTTGAGAAGCGTAGACCGTATAGGTGCCAGCAACAAATAAACAACGCTGACATCTGTAGACGTATTTTTGGATCAGCCAAGAAGAGTTGCTCGTTCAAAAGACAAATATGACTCCATCAACTGCGTTGGCTCGATCACGTTTTGTGTATCCCCTCAAATCGATTGTCTGGTAGAGCATTTGCGTAAGAAACGAGGTGGGCAGATTTTGAAAGTGCAGAAGCAGTTAAAGTCAATTACATCCAAATTGTGTACTATGGGACTTGGAATTTTTCCAGAATGGGGTCCACGTGCGCATCATTTTTCTTGGTTGGAATCCCTGTGCGAAATGGCAGTAAGTCTAGCTCGGTGGCGATCATTTTGCAGATGTTTAGTAGAAACATCTTTGTAACTTTCTTTTCTTAGTTGGGCAGAGTTAGCTGTGAGCTTTGGTTTTGTCCATTACGCGATACAGTGCAAACCTTAAGGAAGTTTTATTGCCAATGATACCACGCTTTAAAGTTGTCATAATGATGTTGTGTAGAGGCTAAGTTTGCTTTACTTCTCTGTGTTATGTAGATAAATCTTTCAATATTAACTAGATCCTCGTCATAAATCATTGGTGTAGAAAGCTTTTTGAGTTTTTCTTTGTATTTAAAAAAAAATTATAAATTTTTTCTTCTCATGGTTAAATGTTAGTGAAGCATCAGTTACTAACGTCTTTTTATTGCTGTCCGTGATGATGATTCTGACTGGTATGAAATTCTAACACTAAACGTGAGATGCTTCTCCAGGGTCATCCATCACTCACTTTTTTGCGGCTTGTATATGAAGATCTGGCGGTATTTGACAAGTTGGAATATTGTGGTAACTGTATCAATAATCAACAAGTGACGAGGCGAGTTTAAGGATCGCGAAAGTTGGCGTGGCCTTCTCCAAATTTCTCCAATTAAAGAAAACACAAGCATCTCACCTTACCTTCAAGATACTGCTTACCATACGGCTTTTATACACCAGTTAAATGTTATCCTTTAGAATTGCAGATCTTAGATGATTAAAGGGCGCTCGATCGCCGTTTTACAGAAGCAAAGTCCATATAGGATTCTAACAACGAATAAGCCAATCGAGCATCCGTAGACGAATTTTTGTTCGGCCAACAAGCAATACTCGTTAGACCAGAAAATTAAGTGTCATCAATATCGCTAGCTCGGTCACGTTTTATGTGTGCCTTCCATTCAGTTGCGTGGCATCGAATGCTTCTCTCAGCCAGCGCTAGATTGGCGGAAGAAACAAGGTGAACAGATTTTGACATCACAGAAACAGCTAAAGTCAACTAAAATCAAATTTGGTAGTATGGAACTCACTTGTCTGCCAGGATAGAATCAACGTGCACGGTATATTTCTTGATTGGAAATCCTACATTATATGACATCGAAACAAGCTCTGATGTCTATTATAATCATCTTAATATTCTCTTCTCTGTTGGCGGCGTTTCGTCCTATATATATATATATATATATATATATATATATATATATATATATATATATATATATATATATATATATTGTGATACATAGGCAACGCACTGCAATGACGCTCCTAGACATTTGGGTCAAATAAACTTCAAGACACGATGATATAGGTAAATCAGCTTTTCGCTTCATAAGCAAACCAAAGCCTCACAATTCCTCTTCGAACAGAAACAGGACGATTCTACAAATACCTACAAATAGATCGTCATTTTATTCGGTTCGATGCCACCTAATGCAGAGTTTAAAACCAAGAATTATGATGCCCACGCGGATCCCATCCTTGTAAGCGATCGGGTTCTATACAACCATCTGATTTTAATTGACTAGTTATTTCTGTCATGTTAAAATGTGTTACTTCGTTTCTCACGCAAATCTGGCACTGGTTGGGAGAATAACACTTTACTGGACAATTAAAAGCATACGGTGGTGTCACCAGGACGTGGTGGATTTCCGACCGGCAATCGGATCTCCTATAAAATACCACATGAGCCCGACGACGGCACCATGACTCGGCGTGCGTTCCCCGCCACAAAAGGGTTCAACAGCCACAGGTTTACATGGACTCCTGGACAGTACCCCGTACTTTCGAATGGCGAATGAGCTCTCAACAGCCAACGGCAACCATGCAACTTACTGCTGCCTTGCAGACTGCGCTTGGATGTGCAAAGGCTAGAGGTGCGTCCTCGATCAAAAAGCCGAGTGGTGAGGGGACACCACTTGTACCAAATTCCCAAGAAACTCCATGAAATCAATGGAGCCGGCTTATCCTCCAAAAGGAGTCAGCCGCAGTAAAGTAAAAGTAAGTATAACAGGACCATGCCAGTACAGTTCATTTAACCTCATATGTTTGTCTAATTTGTGGAACTTATTTGCGGACCCAAATATCTTCTACGGATGTCAGCGTAGCTTATTCGTTGTTAGTAACCTGTATAAGTTATACTTCTAAAACATTGAGGGCAGGAACATGTAAAAATCTAAGATATTTTTTACTCTACAGCACCAAGTCATATTTTTGTATAACGAGACTTAAAATACAGATGCATTTTAAGCATGACCTTTAAGTGAGGTGACACTTTTATCTCCATGATTTTTCAGGGTTGATTAGGATACTCTGGTTTCTGTGATTCTTATATTCACCTCGTTACTCATTTTACCTGATTTATTGATACAGCTATGACGTTATGTAAAAATGTAAACTACTTCTAGATCTTCACCTTGAAGTCGCAGAGTTGAAATGTGTGATGGGTAATACTGTCGTAGTATCTTATATTTGGCATGTGCAAATTTCACATCGAAAGACGAAACAACGAATGCTAATCTCAATTGTCGATTAATAATACAATATCGTCTGCATAGTCAAGGTCAACTAATCTACTGTATCAAAGAATTTCGACGTTTGCATCTTCGATGTATAGAGGAGTGTTGGTCTGAATGACATTTATTACAATATAAAAAGGGGCGAACGCGGATGATCTTATTGGACACCACAGTTTATAATCACGTTGAGTGGCAATTGATTGCATATCCTAATGCAACCAGAAACGTTTGAGGGAAGAGTTCGTATGATATCTACAATTTTAATTATCACACTATCCTTTTATGTACTATCGAATAGCACATTCCGACCACTGAATCAAATGCACTTTTGAAGTCGAAAAATGCGATACACTAGTATATTCTTTGAGAACATCAAATTTAGTCCATAAAACCTCGTCCTTGGCGTAATTTGGCTTATTTTTATCTGGTATGGGGTTAACGCCAAGCGCTGAGATGGGTTAATCTAGCCGAAGCAAATAACTCAGTCACGACTGGATTCAAGCTTATATTATGATGTTTATTGCACGAAACCTGATAACGTTTTTTTAAAGATAGGAATAATGGTAGACTCAATCTAACCAATCGGCGTAGTCTCGTTCGATATAATACAGAAAAGGTTAGTCAATGCACTAAAACATTTTTCACCACAACCTTTAAATAAGGTCGGTAAACGAACATCTTGGTCCACATTTGTTAAAAACATAAGATTGTAATCCTTATTCCGGACATTCACGTTTGTTTACGATTACCTTGCCCCATTACTTGGCCCTTGTTGAGTAAAACAAGGACTAGGCGATTAATCTATTCCCTGTCGCGCAACATGCTTCGTTTAAAGCTTTCCATGTTGTTGATACTGGTGTATCTTGGAGGATCAGGATCTTTGCAAATTTCCAAGAAAATAATTATTTGTAATGTCTAGCCCACAGATTTTTGCAGCATATCCAACATTTTATTGCTACGTGTTGGCTATATACATACTTAAAGGCATGCATACATACATTTATTTTTAAAGTTAAATTCATATTATATACAGTGCTTTAATAGCTATCTACATTTTTATTTTAGTTGAATCTGACCGATGGTTTCCAAACGGCTGTTTACACTGGTTTGAGCCACGAGAAAAATGCATCATTCGGCATTGACACAGATATCGCTATTGATCCAGCAAGCAGTATCATAATTTCTGGAGATGCTCGAAAGTAAGTCTATACGATTCAATATGTAGTGTACTCGTCAAATATGCCTACGTTATCGGAGATCTTGGTTTCTTGCATTTCAGGTTCCAGGAGGGTTTGTACCATTAAGGTAGAATTAACTATGCCTTTCCAATGGACCGTTCCTGACGATAGATTCCGATGGATTTTCATTCAGTACTCTCTCTTTCTCTGTCGTGGCAAGTGTACGATAAAAGTATGATCGAGTGACCGTTATTGTGAATAAATTTTTCCGAACACTAGAATTCTGTTTTTACTCTGCGATTTCATCTATCCTTTTAAATTACAACTGGCCTGGTGAGCAGGATTTTTAAGAAGCCTTATCAGTAGCACCAGCTAACCCAATCGACGTTTGCTAGTTATACGCGAGTGATGGCGCCCAGCCGACCGTGACCTCAACCAAATTGAGCGAGTGCATTGGCTCGTAAAGCTATTAGGGCGGTATTGGCCACAGTTTCCATCTTTCATGTCTCCGCGATAGAAAGCGTGACATCACAACGTTATTTATTTGAATAATTTTGATTTGTACATCGACAAATTCGACGAGTGATTCCAGATGTGTTCATAATTTGTGGATAACCTAGCTTACCATTCTGTTATTCTTGAGAATATCACTCTAATGATCACCAGCACACATGTTTTTATTTTCAAGTAATTCTGGAGCATCTTATTGACAGCCATTTCTATTTAAATCTGGTTGGACGAACGAATGAAGTAGTAGAAAACCACTTTAAAACCAAATGAATTGAATTTAAAATCATAAATAAATTTCGTCTTAATTTGTTTGTGTTAAAGGAAAGAGATTTGGTTGCCTAATTGAGAACTAGTAAGGGTAAATTTTAGTAGGTTAAAGTCGTTGAACACTTTATTTTCAAAGCAGCTTGACGAGGCCTGGCTTCAAACGCCTCATTTTACTGTTATTGCATATTTAGTTTCAGAAATCGCGCAGTAGACGGACAGTATCACTTGGTTTACTTTAAGGAATTGAATGGACATATCTAGTTTGTTCAACTTTATAGATCTCGGCTCTTTGAAGTCTTATATAAGAATGAGTGTGGTTTCCATGTATAAATGCGTATGCGCATGAAATAAGGCATACATGAACAGACATTAAACCAAAACTAAAATAGAATAACCTTGGCAATCGCACACAGGGTTTCACTCCTTCATCTTTTTAAGGATATTATAAACCAATGATAAGGATTTGCTGTTTAGTACCGGATTTACACCTGGACAAATGAACCATACTTTGAAAATCAAATCCCAAATGTCCGCATGTGGCAGACGTTCTGTCGGTAACTGGGGAGAAGACTGGTGTTTCATTGGCGTCTGAAAATTAGGTGTTCCAGGAAAAGAATACTCGTCAACATTGCATGGCAGGTCGTCTAAGAAAACTTTACTTTGTATCTGAATCATCAGCTACTTTGTGAGCGCATTCATTGTAAGGGCTTTTCGATAGAGAGATTAAACGGAATGTGCTTTCAAATAATAGGCCTCGAAACGATCCATTTTGTAGGCTTCTTTCGCTTCCTAGTGTGCAGAATCGGCAGAGAACTTGGTCCAGAGATCAGTTTTGAAATTCTGAGTGATGTCACTCGAAAGCAGATGTGGGAATAAGCCGCATCGCTACTGACGTGGAACTGTTGCATTGCGTGAAATTCGGCGCTACCAGAAGTCAACTGAGATACCTATAAGTGGGAAAATTGGTGAATAAAAGGATTCAGGAGAAACCCTTGCTAAAAAATAAAAATTAAGCTGATTTTCCAATCACATTTGATTAAGTCGGTTTAAGATGCAACCTCGTATTAACCACTGAAAGACACGGCTCTCCGTTCGTACAATATTCCATGAACATTTCATAGTTTTATTTTTATATTCGTTAGTTAGCGCAGTCTGTTCTCTTCCGGCGACTAATAGTTCATGGACGGGCTCTCAACGACGATAATGACGGCGGCCTACCTTTTGCGAGAGTTAGTCATGTTCTCTGTTTATCAGTTGTCCAAACTAGTTAAGCAATATCTCAAATCTCTTAATGCGTGTTGTCTAATACACATAATATTGTTGATAGTTAGGTAATTTTTAAATTAATTAATCATTTTGTTCATTGATACAGTATTGACGACTTGAAGTCGATGCTTGAAAACAACAAGGATGCTGTTCGCCTTGAGGCTATGCGTCGTATTATTTCGGTAAGATTTTTTCTCAAATTTCGCAAAAAAATCACATTTAATGAATAATTTGTAGTGATTTTAACTACGAATTATTAAGGTGACCATGACACGTTTAAGCTTTAAATTAGTGATGCATCTAGTTGCTGAAATCTAATATATATATATATATATATATATATATATATATATGCAATTGTATATTAGTTTTGCGAATATAGTAACAAATTAATTCAAATATGACCAGAAGGATAAAATAAAGACGGTATGAACAGAATGTATAGTCTCGTGCACATTCGTTTCGTGCTTACTGGCGACTTATCAGTAGGAGCCGGTGTTACGCTCTATACTCACTATCTATTTTAGTGAGACAATTGGACGCTACAGTCTCCTATATGAATGTGTAAACCTGCAGTAGTGATGCTAACTTCATATAAAGTCTTCGACAATGCGACTTCAAAGCCAACTCATTATATATAATATGCATACCAAGTCTGTGAGGGGTACAACACTATCGTTATTGTGTCAGTATCCCACACCAACATTATCTTTGTCGAAAAAGTAAATGGTGCCAACACTATGGTTACCGAGTCGGGATAATGTACCAACACGATGGATTTCAATGTATGCTAAAGTTCACAAAATTGAGATTTACAACTATATCTAAACACCTGTTACTCCAAAAGGTACATTTTCCCAACACTATGATTACCGAGTCGGGACAAGTTATCAACACGATGAATTTCAATGTTTTCTAAAGTTCACAAAATTGAGATTTACAACTTTTTCTAAACACCTGTTACTCCAACAAATGCATACACTCTGGACTTGATCGATATCATTTATCACTTTTCTCGGTAATCATGGAATCATTCAATTAATTATATTACAGTTAGATACTGTTTGTTTGGGAGAACTAACATATATGCAATTATTTATAGGGTTTTGAACACCTATTTGCAAGCATGCAGTTGTATGACTACATTAAATATTACAAATAATTTTTGGTTTATTTTATAAATGGCTGTGTATGATTTAATAAGGTGTATAAATACTTTTGAACCAACGGTAAAAAATCGTTACAATAATCTATTCAATTACATAAAAATTCTTTAAATCAAATTTGCGAGCTTGAAGTAAACACCAATGCCATTGTATTTAACCAGTCGTCGAACAACATAACAAAACTACCGCCAGCTGCAACGCACTGACGCGTTTCGACCTTCCATGATCATCATCAGAGTACGACGGCAAACTGACTATCGAAGATCAAACCGCATTGAATATATATGGAAATCAAAGTTATACATTGGAAATGTCGGCTGCACAATTTCTATGCAGTCACGAACATAAGCTGTTTGTAGCTTTCGCCACACACACACATATATATATATATAGACAATACAATTAAACAATAATTGATTGTGCGACTGGCGGTAGTTTTGTTATGTTTTTCGACGACTGATTAAATACAATGAGATTGGTGTTTACTTCAAGGATACAAACTTGATTTAAAGAATTGTTACCACCACCCGCGCAATCAATTATTGTATAATTATATAACAGTTGAAAAATTATTATTAATATTCATGCCCGGGTTATCAACTACTAAATAGGAGAGACGTGCACCAAAAAAACGTATGACTCATTGAAACACGATTGAGCATTTATTACAGAACAAAGCGAAGAGTTCGTTAATTGTACATATTTTATTTGTGAGTGAATTGGTTCATGCTAGGAATCTTGTAGTTATATTTTGTTTTTCATAGATAAAATCTTGAAAGTAGAGTGACAGCTAATCGACGGTTAAAGTTCCCGAAGCCACTGTACTACCTCCGTCCGAATTTAAAACCGAGACCTCTGATTGACGCTTTATTGCTTGCTGACTGCCACAGAATAATGGACCATCTTCACGTTAAAAACTAGGACATTTATTAGGAAGATTGTGTTCACAGTTCCCATTACCACTCAAAACTATACGTGGTCTTCAGGAGATGATGTGTAACCATGGGAATAAGCGTATTACAGTGATCTCTTGTTAATGTCAATGTAATTGAATTTTGTAAAAGTAATCGAAGTCAGGCAAACCACGTGGCAACAACTTGAGCATTAAAAGTGTCACCTGTCTTCGCCGTCAGTACAACAAGGAGATAATCTAGTAAAGTTCCAAATTCACACTGTTTTTTTTTGCTAAATGCAAAATGCAACGTGTTGACTTCGCCTTCATTGTCTGGGTCGTTTATGCGGATTCCCTCAAAATTTATTATCAGTGTGTCTTGCAATCGAGATTTAATTATCCATATCTCCGCAGTCAAGATGTTCATTAGTGCAGTTAATACACTTACTAAGTTTTCTAATCCATCAGAAGCCATATTATTCAGCTTAACACAAATGCTTTATTTTTAATCAATTATTTATGGGATTTTGCTCGTATAAAGAGGATCAATTTAGTAAAACAAAAATAAAAATATTTATTATTTTATGTTTACTTCTGCGGCTCGAAGGCTGCTTCCATTATTGTGCTGACTGCTTAATCATAACTAGTGCACTTCTGTGAGGACTTTCTGTTGAATTCGTGCCAGCCCTAGATAGGACCCTTGGTGGGTTCTCGGTCTCAAAGGTGGTTATTTCTACACAACAAACTTGTAAAAACAGAAATAGAATTTGATCAAAAATCATGCATACGCGCCGAACTCAAACTGAAGGGACAATGATCAAATCTAAGCATTAGTCATCAACATCAACAGACAAGGAGAAATGTTCACTTGTTTCTTATCCATATTACCAACGTATACAGTCAAAAATTCTTCCGTTCTTTTATTTTAAAATTAATGTCTACCTGTGTGTAACCTATTGATTGTGTGTTGCTTTTACAAACTTTGGATCGACATACACGTATTAAAATATATGTTAATTTTGTCTATTTGATAATTGTCTACGTTTGAAAAAGGCTTACGAATGCAGTAATTCCTAAGGCCACATGACAGATAAGACTAGACCTTTGGCCTACTCAGGAAATGGCAAATGCACCTGAGTTTTGTGGTATGCGTACACTCGAGATAATGCTTCTTGGGTGGCAATAAAGTTGCTTCCTTTTTTGGCCTTCTTCCCACATATACAATTATGTTATTTTTATAATATTGATATTTGTTTAAATTAAACTTGTGCCAGATGACTTTTCCTCTCATAGTTTAAAATCTCTTTCTATAGATTTGTACTTCTAACCTTATTCAAAGTTTCGTGCCAGAATTCTCCTTAGTGTGGCTGCGCTACTTATTACCACAATTTGCTATTTCAGGTGATGGCGAAAGGAAAGGACTGCTCCGATCTTTTTCCGTCGGTCGTCAAGAACGTTGTATGTCGAAACACTGAGGTAGGTATAAATATTGCTGCTTTTCGATATTTCGAATTAATTGGTCGCCGGTTTTGTTCGCTGGCCTATGCAGACTACTATTTCTCCATGGGTGCCAAAATATCACATTGATTCAATTTACAGGTTGATAACGAAGTAGATAGAGAAAGAAAGTCTAGTAGGGTTGAGAAGTGTTTAAAAAATAAGCATCCAACGCATTACAATTATTAAACGGAAAAATTTATCGTCCAAGCATACATTGAACTTAAATACTGTTTGCTGCGAATAACTAATATATATGCAAGTATGTATTAGGTGTTATGAACCTAGAACAAATTAGTTCATTTGTGACTCAGCAGGATAAACCAAAGACAGCATGAACGGAAAGTATAATCTCATGCACATCCGTCTCGTGCTTACTGGCGACTCATCAGTAGAGCGGTTTACCGCCCTTTAACCACTATATTTGATCGAAGAATGTGGACCGTCCTATTATTCCACATTCTTCGACTAAATATATAGTGGTTAAAGGGCGTAATACCGGCTCCTACTGATGAGTCGCCAGTAATCATGAAACGAATGTGCATGAGATTATACTTTCCGTTCATGTTGTCTTTGGTTTATTCTTCTGGTCACAACTGAACTAATTTGTTACTAGTTTCGCAACACCTAATACATACTTACATTGAACTTGACTGGAAATGTCGGCTGCACAATTTCTATGCAGTCAAGAGCATTACCTGTTTGAAGGTTTCGCCACATATACACATATAGGCAATACAATTTAAAAATAATTTGTTGCGCGGGTGGTGGTAATAATTTTTTAAATCAAGTTTGCGAAATTGAAGTAAACACCAATCCCAACGTATTTAACCAGTCGTAGAACAACATAACAAAACTACCGCCAGCTGCAACGCACTGACGCATTTCGACCTTCCATAATCATCATCAGATTACGACGGCAAACTAACTACCGATGATAAAATCGCATTGAGTATATATGGAAATCAAATTTACATATGGGGCTCGCATCCCTAGAAGTCTCGCATACATTGAACTCGACTGGAAATGTCGGCTGCGCGATTTATATGCAGTCGAGTACATTTACTGTTTGCAGCTTTCGCCACATATGCATATATAGGCAATACAATTTAACACTAATTGATTGCGCGGATGGTGGTAACAATTCTTTAAATCAAGTTTGCGAGCTTGAAATAAACACTAATCCTAATGTATTTAACCAGTCGTCGAACAGTATAACAAAACTACCGCCGGCCGCAACGCACTGACGCGTTTCGACGTTACATTATCATCATCAGAGTACGACGTCATACTGACTATCGAGGATCAAACCGCATTGTAGTTTTGCTATGTTGTGATCCTCGATAGTCAGTTTGCCGTCGTACTCTGATGATGATCATGGAAGGTCGAAACGCGTCAGTGCGTTGCGGCTGGCGGTAGTTTTGTTATGTTGTTCGACGATTGGCGGTAGTTTTGTTATGTTGTTCGACGACTGGCGGTAGTTTTGTTATGTTGTTGAAGACAGGTTAAATACAATGGGATTGGTGTTTACTTCAAGCTCGCAAACTTGATTTAAAGAATTGTTACCACCACCCGCGCAATCAATTATTGTTTAAATTGTATTGCCTATATATGTATATGTGGCGAAAGCTGCAAACAGTTAATGTTCGTGACTGCATAGAAATTGTGCAGCCGACATTTCCAGTCAAGTTCAATGTATGCGAGACTGCTAGAGGTGAGAGCCGCATATCTAAATTTGGTTTCCATATATATTCAATGCGGTTTGATCCTCGATAGTCAGTTTGCCGTCGTACTCTGATGATGAACATGGAAGGTCGAAACGCGTCAGTGCGTTGCAGCTGGCGGTAGTTTTGTTATGTTGTTCGATGACTGGTTAAATACAATGGGATTGGTGTTTACTTCAAGCTCGCAAACTTGATTTAAAGAATTTGTTACCACCACCCGCGCAATCAATTATTGTTAAATTGTATTGCCTATATATGTATATGTGACGAAAGCTGCAAACAGTTAATGTTCGTGACTGCATAGAAATTGTGCAGCCGACATTGATCCTCGATAATCAGTTTTTAAGATTTGTTTATAAGAAGTATTTCTGTTTGATGTCGTTGATATATATATATATATATATATATATATATATATATATATATAGTATAGATAGCATGAATTGTATTCGTCAGGAATACAACATTAATTGTTACGTAGGAAGAAAAGTCCACATGGAATAAATGAAGGATACAATTTTTGAACATCCTTTGTAAGATTCTGATAAAAATGTCGCATAGTCTTAACTAGACAACAATAAAATAGCATGTTGAGTAAAAATAGCTTTCCATAGGATTAAATGAAGATCCGATGGATCCCCATTTCCAAGTACGTGTCTGTTTTGTCTTCAGTCAGACGGTGCGTATTCGTCCCTTTCGATCGAATGCTTCAGCATCGTTCAGACTAACCATTGGAAATGCGGTGCTATACAATCTTCTTTGACTGGCGACGTTTCAGCGCCTTCTTTCCGGCTCCATCATCAGGCTACTATACACAGCACAATACTCACAATAGCAGGTCTAAGCAAATTTGCTTTCTGGCGACTCATCAGTAGGAGCCGGTATTACGCCCTATACATATATAGTTTAGTGAGGAATGTTGAAAAAATTGGACTCTTTAGTGAGTTGGCTTTGATGTAGCATTGTCGAAGACTTTATATGAAGTTAGTTTCACTGCTACAGGATAACACGTTAGTATAGAAGATTGTACTGTCCTTTATTACCACATTCCTCACCCACAATATAGTGGGCATACGGCTTAGTAACGTCTCCTACCGTTAAGTTGCCAGTAAGCACGAAATGAATGTGCACATTAGTTTATATCTTCAGTTCATTCTGACTTTGGTTTATCTTTATGGTCATATTTGAACTAATGTGTTACTAGGTGAACAACGCTTAATACACATTTGCTACAGATTGTATGATATGTTTTTCCTTATTTCTCCGGATGTAGTTGATTTTTGTTTCCATGTTTATTGAATAATCTTTATGTCTGATGCCTCGTCTAAGTTGAGTTATATGCGTTGGTTGTTAGAATAGCAGTTCCAAATCATTTGGTTTTTGTATCGTTCTATCAGTTTAAACAGTTCGAATTTCATCTACATATCTGGTTGTAAAACATTCTCTTTTTCCTAAAGCTCTTCAGATATTGGTTTGTTGCGGTCAATATTCCTGCTTTGAAACTTTCTGCGTTAAGTACATTCTGGTTGAGTCCTCTTTTTAGGTCATTATACACATTTTCATCTTAAACATTCATATCTATGATGACACGATTTCTCGGAAATACTTTTATGGTACAGTATTTTGTTCTTATTGATAGTGTTTGCTTTAGATGTTATCAAGAATTACACTTCAAAAGTTGAAGATAACACAATCTGGATTTGCGACGAAATTTGTAATTGAAGGAGTTGCATTAAAGCGCACATGGAATAATTTTAATTACCTGATCTGCGTTTTGACTAACGCAGCTTTCATTGTTCCAGTAATTTTCTTTCATCAAGATATTTCGGCCAAGCTTACCGTAGGCCTTCATCAGTTGCATTTCACGAAACAAATGAAGCAAGTCTTGCATGGATATCATAATATATATATATATATATATATATATATATATATACATATATATATATATATATTATTTAAGGGACGGGTTTTGATTAGAAATATTTTGTTAATATAAACTAAATATTGCATCAGATAGCAAATGCAATTCACGAAATAGACCCCTTTCGTCCTCAGTGGGAACTCTTCAAGTACTATCAAGAACTTTCCGTGAACGGAATACGAACCTGGGCACGTTTGCTTCGGAGTCTGTGACTCTATCCACTGCGCCACCCTTCTCGCATTCTACACACAATTTAAGGTCATATACCAACTTACGTTTCTAGTCAGCCATTCCTTCATGCGGAACCTATTGGGAATCTCTTAAGACCTGAAGTTATAATTATCCATTCTTGATCTCTCCTTATACAACAGACACAATGTCACTTTGGTAAGTTATATTAATTTGAAGTCTAACGGCTGGATTTTTTAATTATATATTTTGTCATCAGTGCGTGCCAAAGTGCAGATTTTGGCTTCATCAATTAATAATTTTTGCATATCACAATCTAAATGCGAGTTTGAAAGCTTTTTACCTTTCATTTCACCTATCCCGACGGTTCGATATTTGTTTTCGTGTTACTTTATGTAGGAAATCATTGTTTCCCCATTTGGTTTGTTTTAAAATCCACGCTTGTCTCTTCGTCTATCCTATTTTTACAGGTGAAGAAATTGGTCTACGTTTATTTGACCAGATACGCCGAGGAACAGCCGGATTTAGCGCTTCTCTCCATCTCGACGTTCCAACGAGCTTTGAAGGTATTTAATCTGTCAATCGAATCTTATGTCTTATTGCTTTGTTAAGATTGGTGTTTTTATGTTCGTTTTCATGAAAAATATCATTTGCAGGTGACAACAAATTTCTTGTTAAATACCAGAAGAATGATGTTGAATGTGCGTCCGCCATTGCGCAGCCCACGGATTACGCATACTATTTCAGAATTTCGATAAATGCAAAATCATCCAAAAATTGGAAATCTATTATAAGCCTGTGCAATTAACGAATTTAAAACTTCTTATCATTATCTAAAATAGCATTACGCCTGCACTATGCACTGGTATTACATTGTCATCTCTTCATGAAATTCCTGTGATAGAACATTCAGCTGCCCATTTCCAATGTGTTTAAAGCAAATATCATCATCATCATCATCATGCACAGCCATACAAAAGCCAATTTTAGCTAATTTTTCACTACCATATAACCATAAGAAGTGAAACAAAAAACAAGAAATCTTTCTATAAATAACGACAAAAATAATAATTTTGGCACATGAATTATTAGTGAGATTTATGAGAGAGGAAAAGGTGCAGTATTGGAGGTGTATGCAGTTGCTTAGTTTAGCTTATCCGCCTTGCACGGCTCAGCAAAAAGGGCAATCATTTTTATCCTGTGAGTTAGCCGATGCAGTATTGTTCGTATTGTTCATGGGTGTATATGGACTGTAAAATAACACTGGGACGTCCATCCTTAGTGAGGATGGCTTGTATTCAGAATTTACATTATCTTAGATAGTCTTCCAATGAGCACTATCTGCCCCGATGCCAGTGGCCAAAGTTACCTTAAGCAGCCGAAACCCGCCCCTCGCGTTTTACACGCTTGCTCTCACTCCGGCAGTATCCATTTAACAATATGCGTTTCTGCATAACTGAACCAAAGTCGAGGCTTTAAATAAAACGGTGCTTCGTCTGAATCCCATCGGCCTTGGCAATGTGCATGCTACCATTCCTCGGCTGACTAGCTAGTGCCCGCCATCATTATACCGGAAATTTATATATATATATATATATATATATATATATATATATATATATATATATATATTTCAATTATTGTTTAATTGGATTGAGAGTTAACCAAATTTCACATTTTTAGCTGTTACGTGCACGAATGTTATTTTCCAGGTGAAGTATTTCGTTTCACCTTCTTCCTATACGAATGTGTATACCAGCAGTAGTATAGTTACCTTAATATAAGGTCTTCCACAAATCGACTTCAAAGTCAACTCGCTATATATAATATATATACCGGTTCTGTTAAAGGGTACCAACACTATGGCTATTGTGTCAGTACCCGATACCAACATTATGGTTGCCGAGGTATCACACAATGGATTTTGATGTATGCCAAAGTTCACCGAAATTGAGAATTACAACTATTTGTGAACATCTGTTACTTAAGCTAGTCCATAAACTGGCCTTTTTACTAGGTATGCAACATCTAATACACAATTGAATGTACAATTCAGTCTGTGTTTATTAAAACGCAGAGCATGTTATTTTGATTAGTCCAGTTTCGAAATTTTTTCATTCCTTTAAACTTCTGGGCGTTTTTAGTAACTATTGCCTATAGTGTGTATATTTTTAGATAACTAGAAAGTATAATTTCTTAAAACTTGCGTGGGTGCGAATTTAGAAATTTATTTTGTCGAATCCACACTCGGCGTTCTTCTGGGTTGGCCTGTTTCGATTTCTTATGACAAATGTGGTTTTCCTTTATTTGATATGCTTTGTAAATTGTTATTTTATTCTTTTATTTATCAATATTCACTGGTTCTGTGCTGTTTCCTTTTCTCCTCCCTGTTATTATCGTGCTTTTTGCTTCCTGAAGTTTTTAAATCATTCTCGACCTAGGCTTCGTTCTTCGTTTTGTTTCTCGCTTTTATCTGCCTATTCCTTTCTATTTCTATTTTTTGTCTCCACTTGTGTAGATTTTCTGTCTATTATCTCTTCGCATTTCAGCCGGCCTTCGTGTGTTCTCTAATATACAATTTAACAATAATTGTTACCACCACCCGCGCAAACAATTATTGTTAAATTGTATTGCCTATATATGTATATGTGGCGAAAGCTACAAACAATTAATGTTCGTGGCTGCATAGAAATTGTGCAGCCGACATTTCCAGTCAAGTTCAATGTATGCGAGACTGCTAGAGGTGAGAGCCGCATATCTAAATTTGATTTCCATATATATTCAATGCGGTTTGATCCTCGATAGTCAGTTTGCCGTCGTACTCTGATGATGATCAAGGAAGGTCGAAACGCGTCAGTGCGTTGCGGCTGGCGGTAGCTTTGTTATGTTGTTCGACGACTGGTTAAATAAAATGGGATTGGTGTTTACTTCAAGCTCACACACTTTATTTAAAGAATTGTGTTCTCAAACTTTGGTCATTTTCCTCACCATTAATTGCCTTCATATTGATTTTAGCATTGCTTGTTTTCTTTTTCAGGATCCAAACCAATTGATTCGCGCCTCCGCCTTACGCGTGCTGTCGTCAATTCGAGTACCGATGATTGCGCCCATTGTAATGCTTGCAATTAGGGAGTCGGCGGCTGATCTTTCACCTTACGTCCGAAAGACTGCGGCACATGCCATTCCCAAAGTGTACAGGTCAGTAAGTGAATCCATAACTTGAAATTATATTGTTCACCAGGTGGAAAGGTAAAAAACAATGACGAATAGGATCCATCTGAAGAAATACGATATAAACTTTAGTTTTTACATAGCTTAAAGTTGCCTGCAGTGCGCGGGTCTAGCGAGTTCGTTTCTGTATTCTGAAGCAAATATCCTCAAGTTTAAATAAATTATATTTGCTATCCTCCAAAATGATTAGTTCATACTGGAAACATAAAAAAATGAAACCATACTATTATATTTTAATTATATATATATATATTATATATATATATCATGTCCAGCCACACAAAAGTCAAGTGACTTATGTTTCACTGCCATATAACCATAAGGAGTAAAAAAAAATTTAGACATTATTAGTGAGATTTACGAGAAAGAGAGAGGGGGTAGAGAGAGAAGGAATACCTTGCTACTATAATCAAATTTATCAAGATAACTCACAGAAATGAAGTAAACTAAACAACTCCACAACACAATTATGGCCAAGTTAGCATTCGGGCAAGGCGATATCACCACTGAGTCTCAAACTCGAGATCTCCTATATATATATATATATATATAAGTATTTCCATTTTAATTATTTTAGCATAAAAACTGGATCAAAGTTTATGACAAACAATGATTTAACGAATAGCTTTCACAATAGCATTGTCAGATTATTAAATTAACATTAATGAGTTATGAAATTAGTCATTTTTGTTTGTTTGTTTGTTTCAGACTGTTAGATTGTGCGGTATTCTGTTGCAGAAAACTTATAACTACAACATATTTTTTAAGAGAATTAGTGTCTTCAAAAATTATATTGTGATATCAACGAATATACAGTGGATATAAGGCGTAGTGCCGGCTTCTACTGATATGTCGCTCGTAAACACGAAACGTGTGTGTGTATATGAAATTGTTCCTTTCGCGCATGCTGACTTTGTCTATCCTTCTGATTCTATTTGAATTAATTTGTTCCTAGGCACGTAATACGTAATACAGAAACAGCCATAGCTTGTTTACCTGGACGTCGTCATGATAAACTTTAAATCGGTGTCATTCGTTAGTTTAGATGAACTGTTATAGGAATTTAATCTACACTAAAGTTGTCAGACTATAATGAAGAGTCGGCTGATGGATTTTGGAGTGAGAATTTGTGCGAATTG
This sequence comes from Eudiplozoon nipponicum, assembly GCA_029291075.1. Lineage (NCBI taxonomy): Eukaryota > Metazoa > Platyhelminthes > Monogenea > Mazocraeidea > Diplozoidae > Eudiplozoon > Eudiplozoon nipponicum. The sequence continues at coordinate 266,195 of JAQBSW010000046.1, read as the reverse complement.
TGCAACGAAATAGATTTACTATAATCACTAAGAGTACTATCAAAAACCTACTTAACTTTAACGTGGATCGAAGGACCACTTGTACTCGAAGTTGCTTTTTCTCGTATCGCCTTTCCTTTTACTAATATTTGCGACCACTTTCTTCTCAACAATAGTTCTTTTGATTTTGATTTGCCGAATTCGTAATTTATTGTCTTTCTCGTTGTTATTGCTACTAGCCTGGATCCAGGTGAGCGTGATCAACTGATAGAGATCATTGAACGTCTTCTAGGCGACAAGACAACACTCGTGGCGGGAAGCGCTATCCAGGCATTTGAAGAAGTGTGTCCAGACAGGCTTGACCTAATTCACAAGTGAGCTTATTATTCTTGGTTAATCATGTATTTAAGTTACATCTTTAACGAGTGATGCATACATACGCTAATATCTTTTCCTGACACCCCAGCTACTCTAGCATGGATGTTGCCTAAATTTAAATCAATAGACCTAGATCTAGATCTGCTATACGGTGGGGTCCTGAATAGCCTATGTAAGTAAGGCATTGAATCTTCTCGAAAAAAACCATTATCAAAACTGTCAGTTTTCTTTAATGGGATACGATGGCAATAGGGCATAAGAAACGACCACGGTGACCAGGTTGTTTCGTAAATGTTTCTGTCTATTATTACCTTCTGTTAATGATTTGGCTTTAGATTTTCAACCGGTTTATCATCTTTATAAACTTTTCCTGACAATTTGCTTTCAATAAAAGCAACAGTGCCCAAGAACTGTTGAGCCATTAGATTTATATATATATATATATATATATATATATATATATATATATATATATATATATATATGTATATATATGTATATATATGTATATATATATATATATATATATATATATATATATGTATATATATATATATATATATATATATATATATATATATATATATATATGTATATATATATATATATATATATATGTATATATATATATATGTATATATATATATGTATATATATATATGTATATATATATATGTATATATATATATATATATATATATATATATATATATATATATATATATATATATATATATGTATATATATATATATATATATATATATATATATATATATATATATATATATATATATATATATATATATATATATATATGTATATATATATATATAATATATATATAATATAGTATAAAAAGTGCCCCATATTAGTGCACCGCACATGATAATGTCTTGTCAGAGCACCTATGTTTATTAAATAATCATCATCGTCATCGTCATCATCGTTACTTTCACGACGAAATCTCATCAGCATCTCGACAACCCTTCTGCATTAAAAAAACCTTGCTCCATTGCTGCGTAAATTTCTGTTTTTTGCGTTGGATATTGAAGAACGTGTCTTCTTACTTGATTGTAAACAGGCGTCTGTATAATTTTCATTATAATTGCTTGTTTGAAACTTGTAATCATTTCTTCTGCGTGTGGCGTGTAGCTGCAACGTCCAGCAGTTTTAAAGTAAAGCGTGTGAGTTAGTTTTATAAAATTTTCTAACTTATCCAAATCATCGGTGATGTGATTTCAAAGTGAGATTTCTCAGTTCAGTTTGTTATAGGTGTAGCTAAAGTCACCAAATTAAATCTAGCTATTGATTTTGTGGTAAAAATCACTAAATTAAATATAGCTATTGATTGTTAGAATCTATACTGTGGAGTTCTACATTGGCTATCCGACATTCAGGTACGTTTTTCGCAAGTGATTGCTACTCCTAAGGCTTTGCATAACTGTATTTTGTTTTGTCTATTTTTTAAAATAAATTGAGGTACCGAAATGTTGCCAGTCAACCAGGATTAGATTTTACCTCATTTCCAATGGTTAGTTCGAATGATGTGGAAGCCCTCGAAGTGAGGGAACGAATCCGCGCCCAGCTATCACGAAGACGTACTCGATGCGTACTTGAAAATGGGTATCACTCGGATCTTTGCGGAATTGATAGTGCAAATCTACCACTAGCGAAACAAAACCGTGGATACTCTAAAAGTCTTAAATTTACTGAGGAAATTACCTATTGTGACGTATATTTAACGCATTTTCCAGCATATTAAATGTGTAAGTTATCCTAGCTATGTGTACGTATATATATATATATATATATATATATATATATATATATATATATATATATTCTTATACTTAGGAATGGAGTCAGCCATCGATGTTAGAACGTGTTTTTCCATCTTTTTCAAAATTGCATTAATTCTTGATTCGATGTTCGTTGAATCATCTTTCTGTTTGATGTCATGCTTAAATTTAGATTGATCATTTATTATATCGACCATGGCTTTCCTGTAAGCGTCGGCTTCAAGTATAACAATTCCTGATCCTTTGTCGGGTGTGGCAAGTCGTATAGATTTGTCTGATTGGAGTTTTCTGAGTTCGTCTATGTGCTGTTTTGAATTCCTTCTTGTATTGTTCTAGTGCGCTTACTATCTCAGCTTTCAGTCCTTGTCCATTGAATGCATGTGGGACGGTGTCTATCGTTAAGTCATTGTAGAAATTTTCCGTTCCAGCCTGAATGTCAATAATGTCACGTTCACTTAGGTTTCTCTTGACTACGCAGAATTTTGCTCCTAAGGAGAGTAATTCTTTCTGGTGTTTTGACAAGATCACTTTTGAATAATTGTGAATAAAAGCGTCTGGGTTCGTAGGAAATTTTGATTGCGTAGGAAATTTGTCCAGGTCTCTGGTGAGGTCCTTGGTTTCTTTTTCCGCTGTTATTTTCATCAGTGTTTCTATCTTCTTTGTGAGAGCGGTGTATTCGCCGTCGTTCAGTCTTGCAATTTGACAACCCAGTGATTGAATGATGCTCTCAGCATCTTGCAGTTTTGATTGGTTGTCCTCGATACCATTAAGCAATAAGCGACTTATAAGTTTATTCGTCGGTTTTTGGTTATTTCTTCTGCATTGCTTGAGGAATCGTTTTGGCACAACATCTGATTCTAAACACGATTTGAAGAACTTAATTCTTTCTAGAAGTTTGGCACACGTACAGTTGGCTGCAATATAAGTGTTTAGTTCCGTTCGGGTAAAAGGCTGACCCAGCTCTATGATAATCTTTATTATGTCCATACCTTTTTAATTTAACAGTATTCTTATAATTAGGAAAACACAAATAACAAAGTGGATAAAGGCCATTTATTTCGTGAATACTAATCATCTCTTATACAATCATACATATTTATACATTTTGGGTTTTCAATTGATTATGCTAGTGGTAACAAATCTGACTCGTTTTTACTGCTGTTTCTTGTTTTGACTAGTTGGTGAGTGTGTATGCCTTTGTGTTTATGTGTATGCGTGTTTGCATGTAAAGGTCATTCTAGCAGTATTGCAAAGTGATGTCTGAGATCTGGTCATTATTGTTTTGATAGCTTGAGAATTAACCATTTTTGCGCATTGGTCACTGTTGCATATAGAAGTGCTATTTTTCCCAGTATAGTTGATCGTTTCACCTCGTTGCGCAAAGTTGTGGTTTTCACGTGGTAACAACGCCATTGTGGATTGCAGTGTTAAACGCTCACATTGTTTGGAGACTTCTGTCACCGTATGCGCCTCTGTTATTTCCACTTCAGTTAGTTGCCAATCCGATTGTATGTTTCTTGATTCTAGTCGAGGGCCTGTTTGTTCTTGGCTGGATACTAGTAGATTGTTGTTGAATTTTGTTATTCTTGGCCAGTCGATAAGAATATCATGTTGATGAAACTTTTGAATATTAAGGTCAGGTGCTTGTTGTTTTATATATATATATATATATATATATATATATATATATATATATATATATACTTATAATGAATTACCAGGTATCATCTTTATTCTTTTGCCATTCTTTCCTATTTTTGCTAAGGCACTATCGAAAATTGTGTGCTCTTCTCATGGATGTTGAAGAATGGGGTCAAGTGGTGATAATCAACATGATGACACGTTACGCACGCTCACAATTTCTGAATCCTGAGCTGAAAGGTCGATTGGTAGGCTATATTATTATTCTGTTAAGCTATTTTGTCCATCTTCACCAACTGAAAGTAGCTACTGTCATTTAATTTACATGTGTAATTAAATTGAGGCTCTAAATAGGTAAAGACTCACAGTTGATTGCTCTTTGAACATAGTCTTTATCGATCGTAAACAAAGACGTTTCGATGTGTTCTTCTTTTTTTATACTTATTTTAATTCTCAATAATTCGCTAGATGAAATGAGAGTATTCTAAGAAACTTGGTTTCAGAGTGTAATGAGCGAAGCTTTCATGAGAAAAGTCAGTGGCTTCCTGGAGCTCGCCAGCAGGCCACTACAACCTATCCTCGACTTCAAGAAGCGTAGCAGAGAACTTAAAAAATACTGTGTCACCGACGAGTTTAAACCAAGTAGATGCGTTAGCACATTCTGTTCGAACGCTGGAGCCAATCGCAATGGGCTTGGAAGGACTGCAGCCATTGTGTTTGCAAGCCGATCAGTCTGTATAACGGATGTCGACAAGGCAAAAAACTTAGGCCGAGGCATCATCAAATAAATGACTAGTAAATCTGCTGCAGTCATCAACTCATACCGATGGCGTAACTCGAAAATGCGACAAAGTGCATACGTTCGGTCAATGCATCCCTTCCCTGTCGACACCCTGCCTGAGTTGAAAGTACGTCCTTCACGAATTCTTTTGAGTGTAATAGCAGTGGCGATCGTGGAAGTTTGGTGATGTGCTATTGTTGCCTTTTTGTTGATGAGCACGACAATAGTACTCTTCAACTTCGTTGGGATGGACTCCTCTCTCCGACTCGCGTTAAGAACCTCTTACATGTATTTCTTAAAATCCAATTTCTCGTTTAAATTGGTCCGAAGAAGACCGTTAACTTTAAGCGTCAGGAGTTCCTCATAAAACTAAGTCTCACTTTATGGAAACTAAGAGTTGCACTGCTAATTTTCTGACAAAATCGGCAGGTGATTTCATCGCTAATCACCCCGCTTGTACTATATATGTCGGATTTCTAGGTTTCGACATGCCTGACTATTTCCGTTTCATCAACTGGAGGCAACCGTACCTTCCTGGACAGCATGACTGGTGCTAAAACGATGAATCGGATCGTACCGTTTGCAGAGGTTATTACGCTTCCACGCTCCATCCAAAGCATTAATAGAGCTGGAAGCCATTCTAGATCTTCATTTTCTGTGTGCCCAGCAAAAAAACTACTTGCGAAACTCACGAACCTTGGTGCCATTTCTTTGCGTACGTATGACATGAGGTATATTGGTGGTGATTAGTATCGTTAGAGTTGCGCCTAACAGCTAAGCCAATGAGTAAAGTTCATTTGTTGTATCCATCCTCTACAGTAATGAACTGCCTAGTGCTAATTCGTATTATAATAATCATAATAATTATTGTTATTATTGTCAGTAGTAGTAGTAGTAGTAGTATTAGTAGTAGTAGCAGCGGTAATAGTAGTAGTAGTAGTAGTAGTAGTAGTAGTAGTAGTAGTAGTAGTAGTAGTAGTAGTAGCGGTAGTAGCAGTAGTAGTAGTTGTAGTAGTAGTAGTAGCAGTAGTAGTAGTAGTAGTAGTAGTAGTAGTAGTAGTAGTAGTAGTAGTAGTAGTAGTAGTAGTAGTAGTAGTAGTAGTAGTAGTAGTAGTAGTAGTAGTAGTAGTAGTAGTAGTAGTAGTAGTAGTAGTAGTAGTAGTAGTAGTAGTAGTAGTAGTAGTAGTAGTAGTAGTAGTAGTAGTAGTAGTAGTAGTAGTAGTAGTAGTAGTAGTAGTAGTAGTAGTAGTAGTAGTAGTAGTAGTAGTATCGTCGTAGTAGCAGTAGTCGTCGTAATATTAGTAGTAGTAGTAGTAGTATTAGTCGTCGTAGTTGTAGTTGTAGTAGTAGTAGTAGTAGTAGTAGTAGTCGTAGTAGTAGTAGTAGTAGTAGTAGTAGTAGTAGTAGTAGTGGTGGTGGTGGTGGTGGTACTAGAAGTAGTTGTTGTAGTTTTAGTAGTAGTTGTAGTAGTGGTAGTAGTTGTGGTATTGGCATTAGTAAAAGTAGTAGTAGTAGTAGTAGTAGTAGTAGTAGTATTTGTATTAGTGGAATATTTCCATAGGACTTCACGGGTGTCCGTTGCTTTAATGCTTAACTGGTCTTACAGATTTTCAGATGTATCCTCCTAAACTAAACTCCTTGATTAGCACTATTTAGTTGGATTAGAAGTCATTATAGATGACTGATTGATAATGGAGGTCGCGCAGACCATCTAGTGATGGTTTTAGTCGACGAATGTGCGTTCAAAATCGGATTAGAATATTCGACTGAAGTACGCATATTCGATCTCTTTTAGCAGCTATTTATTCGTCTGAGAGGCCTGTTGTGAGGTGGCGATTTAATGAAACTGGCAGACCTGTTGGGAGGGAAGATGGAAGAGATGCTCTTTTATAAGAAGGATGTGCGCCCGTGGCAAATGCCTGGTTTATCGGTCCCGGTTTAAAGGACAAGACTGAGCTGGCGTTCTGTTTCGCCAAATGTTCTATTTTCGTAAATGGTTTTACCTCGACGCACAATAGATGAAATAAGTTTTTAGGATATAATACACATGCCTGCAAAACTTTTTGAAAATTCCTTTTACTGCATCAACAAATAACGCTGCTCGCTGGCTTCAACTTTGATCTTGGTGAAGATATGAAAATAAATCAAGACTATAACAGTATATGAATTTATAGTTTTTCGAATAACTCGTCAGTTATGATTTAATCTGTTTGAACTGTATTCTACAGCTTTAATGTGGTTCCAGTGGTGGTTTTTCTTTTTTGTAGTCTATTGTATTCTGCGTGGCGTTTTGAGAACAGAAAAATCTTAGAACATTAGCTTGAAGATCTTTCAGTTTATTACATATTTGATTGCTTGGTTGCGCTTCAGTGCTATTAGACTTTCTAATGCCAGGCCAAAAATTGAAAACTTTCATAATAACACAGTCTCATCTCGACGCTTGAAATGATAAATCTGGATTTCATTTACAGTCTACAAGTAACTATAAACTTCACGATTATGCAACAATGAACCATCAGTCTATCATACAGTTTAGTACTTATTAATAGTTGATAACGTGATATCTGCACTTTTGACAGTGGGCCCAGGATAACGTGAGACTCATGAGCTTCCAGCATTGTACCAATTGAGCAGTCGTGAGTTACTGCTTCAGGTAAGCTTAAATTGAATTTAAAGTCAACCTTCTGCACACCCCATCTCCCTGAGTGCCAAATCTCGGTGAACTTTTCGGATAATTCTCCGAACATCATCCATGGTCCGATTCGTCAAGCTGTAATTTGTTCACAAACTACGAAAGACACATGACTTTTGAGAAAAGGTATATTTATTTACTCCAACGTCGGTTAGTTAAGAAACTGGTTAAATACTATATCCCTGAACAGTTCAGCAACAAGAACTGGAGCCTGATTGGATTGAAACTCATTCTTGGGCCGGTTTCCTATTTTCCATGCAGAACCGATGTGATAATTGAACGAAAATATAATCTAAACTAGATATGCAGACAGATTTCATTAACTTGCGGCTTCCTTTTTCTTGTAAGCTGCTTTTGATGACCGTTGAATGCTAAATGCAGAGGGCAAGTTTATTTTACCAAAATGGGCAAACATACTTGTATTGTCCGATGCGTAGACAAATTTGGTTCTGATGTATTAACAAGTATTGAAATAATATTAATAATAATTTTGGGTTTTTTAACTTGATCAGTAAAATATAAGTGTAGTTCATTTAAATTTTGTCAAATAACATCAAATGTAGCCCACGTCACAGGTCGTCTCTGAAAATGTAGAGCACTCTTCTGGTTGCACAGATGATGAGGATGAGGACAGTTCAACAAGTGATGACGAGGAAGAAGACAATAGTAAAGGCGGAAAAGAAGTTACAGACGATAGCACCGAATCTGAGGAAGATAATGCTCATGGTGTTTGCGGTGTGAGACAGAAATCGTCCCGAAAAACCAAGTCAAACACTAATGGGGCCTTAATTATCGACAACTTGGAGAAGGGGAATTCTGGTGCTAATCGTAAAACTAAAGGACTTCTGCCGCTTGTTGCGAAAACAGACGAGGAACGCTGCAAAATGCCGGCGAGCACAATTGGTGGTATCGACCTTCATGTTGATAAAGGGCTACAGCCTAGTGGATTGGGTGTTGGAGGCCACGATGCAATCTCGCAGATACGCCTCAGTAAAGAGGAATTAAAATGGCTGCAAAACGACTACAAAATGTTGTTTCAAGCCGCTAAGGTGATGCTAAATAGTAGAAATTCCGCGGTTAGTGTGTTTTGCCTGATTAACTCCGTTATGTTTAGGTTTATCTTTAGTTTTAAAGTGAATTGACAGATTTTCTTTAATTCGTTTTCTTGTCGTCATGATTCTATCCCATTAATGCTCTACCAATTCCATTTATACTTTTCCTCTTGTTAAGTTATTTCTTTCTGTAATTATACATAGAAAGGTGAAAGCCACCTTGCACAAAATTTAGTATTCTGGATGCACATCTCATCGAGATTGCACATGAAATATTTTTGTGGGTTTCGTTATTCGTTTACTTTCATGATGTGCCATTGTATATGATTATCCTTCACAAATAATATACATTTTTGATTTTCATAGTTATTTATGTCTATAAACCATAGTTTGGAACGGAACTAAAAATATATTTTAGCTGAAGGGATTTAAAAATTTGATTGATTCTATGAGAAAACTCAGTTGTCCTGATTTAATCAACTACAAAGTACTATTCACTAATAAGCTTCTTAGACTTAAAATTGGAATATCAATGAATGCGTATTAAATATTTATAATATAAAATAGAAGTCACTATTACACATTAAATCAAAGAAGAAGTAGCGTATTCATGGCGCAAGTTTTGTATACGTGCTTTTCAAAAAAATGGTTTTATTTATGTATGTATGTGTTTACGCATGTATGTATTTATGTAGGCATGCAATTAATGCTGTATGCATATATTTATGTATGTTTATGGATACGTTCAACTAAATCGTTTGTTGCTTTATATATATATATATATATATATATATATATATATATATATATATATGGACTCCTGGACAGTACCCCGTACTTCCGAATGGCGAATGAGTTCTCAACAGCCACCGGCAACCATGCGACTTACTGCTGCCTTGCAGACTGCGCTTGGATGTGCAAAGGCTAGAGGTGCGTCCTCGATCAAAAAGCCGAGTGGTGAGGGGACACCACTTGTACCAAATTCCCAAGAAACTCCATGAAATGTCACAAATACCGTTCATGCTACGGCGTCCCCGGCAAGCGACGCGCTCTGTATCAGCGCGAAAACACCTATTTATTTCGGGTGTTGGAATGTTCGATGTTCCGAAATGGCTGCCAACCGCCCGGCATGGAGAGGTATAATCCGGGATTTCTATGGAGCCGGCTTATCCTCCAAAAGAAGTCAGCCGCAGTAAAGTAAAGTAAAGTATATATATATATATATATATATATATATATATATATATATATATATATATATAAAGTAAAAGGACGAAACAAAACAGTAAATGCAAACGTGATAAGACACGAAATTGCTGTAATGTAAATAAATAATATAAATTATCGGCATTTATATATCAGCATATATATATATATATATATATATATATATATATATATATATATATATAAGTAGTGTTCATATTTAAAAATAATCACAAATTTTATCATTGTTTTTTCCTTTTATTTTTTAGGTTGTAATGGCAGTGAGCCAGCTCTTTTATCATTGTGGACCGAAAGAAGAAATGGCACAAGTTATTAGAGCATTAGTTCGTCTATTGCGTACGAATCGGTAAGTCGTTCACTTTTTAAATGTAGCATTTGATGCTAAGATGGCGTGGTTATTAATTAAACTAGATTGTTTGACCTATTATCTTTAGCGAGACTGAATTTTGAATTACACAGTAACACATGTCTGCGAAGAATCCCGGACAATACATTAAGAATTTCCAATGAGAACCAAGCCGATTTACTGAGTGAATTGCCTATAGTAAACTTTACAATTCTTAGTTTATAGTGGCAAATGCACACACACATATATTTTTTTTTGGGGTTGGGGGGCTCTAACCACTGAGTATGCATCAGGATGACTCAGTGGTTAGAGCACCAGATTCCGAAGCAGACGTGCCCAGGTTCGAGCTTTGTCCGCGGCTAATTCTGGCCAGCATGTGATGAGTTCTCACTAAGGACGAAACCGGTCTTCTGGATGAATTACCTTTTCTAAGCTATACAATTCTTTGTTTATATTGACATATGTAAGAAATTAATAGGTCAGGTGCTTATTTCAAGATCGCAAACTTGATTATAGTTATTGTTATCACCGCCTGAGTAGCAAATCTTCGCTTAATTATATAAATGTTCATTCCAATACCACTTCCCCATGTAGTGTTTTTTCGGTTCTGTAATGTCAGATTGGGAATGGTTAGTTGGAACATTGGGTCTAATTGGATGTCATATGAGCTCCACCCAAAAGAAAATAAAACTTACCAAGTTACATTAATTAGTATATAACTGAAAACTGTGTGTAGTGTGCGGCAGGGTGGCTCAATGGTTAGAGCATTAGATTCCGAAGCAGGTGTGTCCAGGGTTGAGCCTTGTCCGCGGAAAATTCTGACCAGTACATGATGAGTTCCCAATAAGGACGAAACCGGTCTACTTGATGAATTGCCTTTTCTACACTATACAATTCTTAGTTTATACTGATATATGTAAGTAATTATATTAATTTTTATCACCGCCTGCGCAACCCATCTTCGCTTAATTTTATGCAATGTTTGTGTGTGTGTGTGTGTGTGTGTGTGTTTGTATGTTTGTGCTTATAACTGAAGTGATAAATTAAATTTAATTTAATGCACGAATGTGGTCATCTAGATGGAAGTATACTGATTAATGTATAGGAGTTTCCAAGTCTGATTCGTGCAGTGTTTGCCTTCTATCGTCACTTATGTCTTTACTTCTTTACTGCGGCTGACTCCTTTTGGAGGATAAGCCGGCTCCATTGATATTTCATGGAGTTTCTTGGGAATTTGGTACAAATGGTGTCCCCTCAACACTCGGCTTTTTGATCGAGAACGCACCTCTAGCCTTTGCACATCCAAGCGCAGTCTGCAAGGCAGCAGTAAGTTGCATGGTTGCCGGTGGCTGTTGAGAGCTCATTCGCCATTCGGAAGTACGGGGTACTGTCCAGGAGTCCATGTAATCCTGTGGCTGTTGAACCCTTTTGTGGCCAGGAACACACCCCGAGTCATGCTCCAGATCTAGTCAAATGACTTTTTACTGCTGTTGCATTCATTAATTTTTCGTCTTTTCTATGATGTGTACGATCTGATCTATCAACACGTCATTACCTACATGCAGTTCTACGTGCCTCTCGTCTTACCATGACTTGACACAGGATTTTACCCACATACATGAGGTTGCAGTCTTTATATAGGGTTTTATGCGCCCTTTGTGTATCTTACCGTTTTAATGCCTCCTTTAGTTGGGGATGTTTAGTAAGAGATTCTTTTAAATTTGTAATATATTATATTTTGATGCTATCGTTTTTAGCTCCCTACTTAGTTTATAATCCCTTATTGCCATAATTTTGTGTTTCACCTTTGTTCCATCTGACTTAACTTATTTTTAATTATTACATTTACTTACGACATTTATCACCGTTTTATGTTTTAGTTCCAAACAATGAAGTCAGTTTGCCGTCGTACTCTGATGGTGATCATGGAAGGTCGAAACGCGTCAGTGCGTTGTGGCTGGCGGTAGTTTAGCTATTTTGTTCGACGACTGGTTAAATACAATGGGATTGGTGTTTACTTCAAGCTCGCAAACTTGATTTAAAGAATTGAAGTCAAAATTCTCAAAAAAAGTTTACAACAAACATTGGGATATGTTTTATTGCAGACAATATATATATATATATATATATATATATATATATATATATATATATGAGAGAGAGAGAGAGAGAGAGAGAGAGGTAGAATTGGCTTTAAGCTCTCATTGTCGAAGACTTTATATGAAGTTAGCTACATTGTTCCAGATTTACACATTCGTATAGGAGATTCTACCTTCCAATTTTCCAACATTCCTCACACAAGGTTATGGAATGTATAGGGCGTAATAACTGCTACTACTGACGAGTCGCCAGTAAGCACGAAACGAATGTACATTTGAGATTAATCGTCACGTTCACGCTGTTTTTGATTTATCCTTGTCATATTTGAACTAATTTTTGACTTGGGGCGCAGCACTTAATGCTCAATTGCGTATATATTAGTTCGCAGCAACAAGCAGTAGCTGATCGTTAAACCCTCGTTTCATCCAACGAAAATCAAGTTATAAACCACAAATGTGTCACAAAATTAATGTCTCAACTTTATATATATTGACGAGTTTCCTCCTTGACCATCATGAGATCACGACGTTGAACTATCGTCTGATAATCGAACCATCAATTTCTCCTTCATTCCATCCCTAACTATATGGTGGATTTATCGTGTTATGCTGACTCATTCGGAAAGGTAGCTAGTAAGCAATACAAAAGCTTGTGTTTATCCTTCATGACCTGTTTGAACCAACTTGTTTCTTGGTATGTCATGCGTAATCCGTATATAATAGCAAATGATTATTTGTCTTATATCTCTTTCGGTATTTCATGTTTTCTACTTACAGCGATGTTAGCTGCACAATTTCTATGCAATAATACACCATTTTCGCGCATTTGACGAGTACGTAGAAGTTAATCAATAAAAAATTAATTATTTACCTTGGGTTTTTGGTTTCTCTAATGTTGTTTTAGTAACTAAATAGTTTATTTTCAATATACGGAAGATATTTATGAATCTTTTTATTGATACGATGCAACAGTGAGGTACAGCTGACAGTATTATCGAATTTGGCCAGTATGTCGTTGAGTCACGCAAATTTATTCGAGACACACTTGCGTGCCTTCTTTGTCTACAGCAATGATCCTACTCAAGCTAAACTGTTGAAACTGGAGGTGATGAGCAATCTAGCTACGGAAGCCACATGCCCTATGATACTTCGCGAGCTACAGGTTAGTTATACGCTAATAAATTACAATAATAATCCACTTGATCATCACCAGCATGTCAATGGGATATACTGGAGGCGACCGTGCGGGAGACTGATTTTTTAACTTCTAGTAATGCTGCTACTATTGCTACTACTAATATTACTTATTTTACTACTATTAATACTAGTAACAGCTAATTCAACTTTCACGGCAGATACAAATAATAGTTGTACTAGTACTAATAATTATAATGCACTGCAATGTATCAGTATACTGTTGCATAATTATGAAATTTGTTTGTTTTGGTGGGCTGTAAATGAGCACTAAGTCATCAATTACTACTGGTATGTTGAGACTGGTAGTTGTAGCTCTCATCATTGCCCTATAAGTCGTAGAGGCACACAAATCGTCATACCGATGTCAAGGTCCGGTCTCCAGTGGGGTGAACGCGATCGGTGTGTATATATGTATTTGAATGATGTAGGCTTTGTATTGTTTTCTATGGAAAACCCTTAGTATGTAGTCTTTTTACGATGAATCCTGCAATAAATACAGTAAATTTAAGAAATAGGGATCAGAATAGCTCTGGAATTAATAGATTCTAAGTTATATCAACGAACGTTATCAGGTTATTTCACGCTAAACAGCCAAAAATGTCGTGTCTTATCATTACTCTTACTCGGTTTCTTCAAGTCTCCGTTCCGCTTGTTCGTTATCTGGTTTCTCACTTAATTAACTAATGGAAAATCTCTGCGTCCCAATTATTGAGATTTGGTAGAGCTTAAAGCCATATGATTAGAAAAATACAAGACTGCCCACTAGAACACTCGAGAACCCATGAAAAAATCTGCGAGTTCGGTGTGTACGGTGATGAAAGTATGCTCTACTGCCCAGGTGGTAGCGTCGTTGTAACCCGCTTTTGCTTTTCCCGAAGATAGTACAGTTTAGCACTTCAAATCGACTATCAGAATATAATATAATTGGTTTTTAAAAGAGGTACATATATATATATATGTGTGTGTGTGTGTGTGTTCTGCTCATGGTAACAGCGCCAGTGTGGATTGTAGTGTTGAACGCTCATATTGTTTCGAAACTTCTGTCACCGTATGCGCCTCTGTTATTTCCTCTTCAGTTTGTTGCCAATCCGATGGAATTAGTTCAGTTGTGACCAGAAGGATAAACCAAAGGCAGCATGAATGGAAAGTATAATCTCATGTACATTCGTTTCGTAATTACTGGCGACTCATCAGTAGAAGCCGGTATAACGCTCTTTAACCACTATATATTTTGTTCAAGAATGTTGGATAATAGGACGGTACAATCTCCTAGACGAATGTGTAAACCTGCAGTAGTGAATTTAATATTATATAAAGTCTCGACAATGCGACTTTAACGCTAACTCACACTATATAATATATATACCGAGTCTGTAAAGGATACTAACACTATGGCTATTGTGTTAGTAACCGATACCAACATTATTGTACCGAAAAGGTCCATGGTACTAACACTATGGTTTCCGAGTCGGTACATGATACCAACCTGATGGATATCAATTTATGCTAAAGTTCACGCAAATTGAGAATTAAAACAATTTCCGAACACCTGTTACTCCAGTTAAACCATACACTCTGGCCTTCATCGATATCAGTTATCACACTTCGCGGTAAGCATGACATCATTCAATTCAATATATTACAGTTAAATACTGTTTGTTGCGAAGAACTAATATATATTCAAGTATGTATTAGGTTTTGCGAACCTAGTAACAAATTAGTTCAGTTGTGTCCAGAAGGATAAACCAAAGGCAGCATGAACGGAAAGTATAATCTCATGCACATTCGTTTCGTGCTTACTGGCGACTCATCAGTAGGAGCCGGTATTACGCCCTTTAACCACTATATATTTGGTAAAGGAATGTGGAATAATAGGACGGTACAATCTCCTAGACGAATGTGTAAACCTGTAATAGTGAAGCTAACATAATCTGAAGTCAACGACAATACGACTTCAATGCTAACTCACACTATATAATATATGTACCGAGTCTGTAAAGGATACTAACATTATGGCTATTGTGTTAGTAACCAATACCACCATTCCTAATTAGAAATATACTGTGTAATATTAAAAGGCATGGACATTATATATATATATATATATATATATATATATATATATATATATATATGGATGTATGTATGTATGTGTGTAGTTATGTATTAATTTATGTATGTTTGTATTCATGCATGTATGTAAGTTTGTTAGTATGCATGTATGTATGTATTTCGTTATGATCATCATCATGCATAGCCTACAGAAGTCAATAATAACTAATGTTTCACTGCCATAAGACCATAAGAAGCGAAATAAATAGAAAAATACTTTTTTTATAAATATTTATAAGAATAATAATTTAGGCGCACAAATTATTAGTGAGATTTCACAGAGAGAGTACTTAGTTACTCTGAGTATATTTTTCTCGATAACCCAAACCAAAGTTCTACACAATACCATTATGGCCAAATCAGCATTAAGGCAAGTCAACATCAGCAATACGGCTTCCTTGTGGTTTTAACTGTATCACGTCATAAACGAAACCAAAATTGCTAAGAAAAGAAAGTTACGATAATGATTCTACTAGAAATCTGCAACAAGATCACCACTGAGCTCGACTCGATTCCATATTGCGCAGTTGATGGAGACTTATTTATTTTTCCTAATGAGGAGCACTTTTTGGCAGATCCAAAAATACTTCTACGGATTTCAGCGTTAGTTATTCGTTGCTGGTAACCTACATGTTTTATCCTTCTCAAACAAAGATGGTCGAATGCCTGCAAGCGTATAAAATCACCAACTCTAAGGGGCCACGTCTCACTAACGTATAATAAAACTGGGCGTACATATGCATTGTAAGCACGATCTTTAAGAAAGATTGAAATACTCGCGTTTCTCCATAAATGGCGAAAGTCCAAGAAAGATAATCTACCTTTCGCGATTCTCATTCTCACGTCGTCAGACATATTGCCTGAGTTACTGATAGAAATGTCAGGATTTGTAAACTTATCAACTATGTCCAGATCTTCACTCTTCAGTCGCAGATTTGGAGTGTGTGGTGGGTGATCCTGTAAAAGTATATTACATTTAGTGGGTGTGAATTTCATGCTAATCTATTCAAAGTGGCCTGAGCAGAATCTCGATTGTCGAATAATAGTACGATATCGTCAGCATAGTCAAAATCGACTAATCTCCCGTTCGAGAGAACTTCAACAGTTGCATCCTGAACGATTGGAAGAGTGTTGTTCATAAAATTATCGATTACAAAATTAAACAAAATGGAGGAAAGTGGACAACCTTGACGTACATCACTGGTGGTTCTAAAGTTGTGTGTTAATTCGTTTTAAACCTTAATGCGACAAGAAGTGTTTATGTAGAGAATGCGTATATAATATTTACAAATTTAGTGCGCACACCGACTTTCAACAAAATATCAAATAAATTATTGCGATCCTCCGAGTAAAATGCATCATTGAAGTCTAGAAAGATGGCTATTGGGGGACTGTCAAATACATCTCGCAATTCAAGAACTCGCCTTAACGTAAAAATAGTATCTATACATCCTCGTACCGACATTCATGCGAAGCGCTATGTCGACGTAAAATAATCGAAGCAAATAACCTAAACACGACTGGAGCCAGACTTATACCACGATGGTTATGACACGAATTACGATTGCCTTTTTTGAAGACAGAAATGATGATAGAATCATTCCAATCATGTGGTACGGTCTCCTCATTCTATATACTACGAAGAATTTTAGTCAACACCCGAAATTATATCGCCACCATCCTTAAATAATCCCGAAAGCAAACTATCGGGGTCACCAACTTTGCGACATTTAAGAAATATGATTGCATCCCGTATTTCCAAACTGTTGATACTGGCATGCTTGTGGGAATCGGAACTGATGCAGGCGCCGAGGAAAATTGATCTTTGAAGTGTTCAGCCCACCTATCAATGAAACCTATTTTAACGGTTATTAGATGGTTGTTACTATTATTTATAGTTTCGCTGACTTAATTTTCTTGAACCTGTTGCGTGAGTAGGTCGGAATAAACAGCGACTAATACCTGATGCGAACACTTCTTCCATGTCTTCAGCGTTTGTGGTCCAAAAGGATTCGAGATCGACTTTTAGAAAGCGCAAAAGTTGGCGTCTTACATTGCGACGAGTATTATTATGAGCCGAACCATAGATTTTACAGGGAACCAATGATTATTTCTACGGGGGCCTGCAATGCCACATACAGTAGTACCTGCATTGTTCATAGTGAAACTTATCCTCGTTCAAAGTAATTTCGAATTGTCGCCATCAAGGCCGGTTAGCTCTGACTTTAGAATATCTTCATATTTTTTCGGAAGGACGTTTGTTCGAATTTGCTTACGTCTATTTGTGGTTTATTCTTATTTTTTTCCGGAAAACAAGTGCAAATCTACAACGGTTAAGTGCATGATCCAAGTCGATATAAGTGGCCCAAAACGAATGACAATACCTGGATGCAACCACGCCATCTATAATTAATTGCTACATGACCTATTTGAGTCCACCGTTGTCCGGGAGCTGGAGGACGCCATGTGGTGTATCATCTTACACTATGTCTGAAGTTTCTATTATTTAAATATAGCCTATGTTCCGCGCAGCTATCCAACAGCTGTTCACCGTTTACGTTGCTCGTCGAGCTTAAATGACCTAAATGAAATTCCGCATTACTTAAGCGACTTACTTCATCATACCTGTCATCCATAAACAAGACTTTATCTGAACTTCTTACTCTACTAAGTACAGAGCTTAGGTTGGGGTAAAATGCGCCTTTGCTTTCGTCTGTGCTGCAATCGATTTGAGTATACACAGAAACAACGAAAAAGCAACGCTGACTAAGGTTTTTGGCATTGATTTTAGTTGATGTATTTAAATGTGCTACACAAAGTTGACTATTTACAGGGATCTATTCAGTTAAGCAGCCTCAGCTTGTATGCTAGGGACAATACCGACGCCCCAATTACCAGATTGAAAAACCTCCGCGGAACCAGATGTTCAAAGTCAATAACGCGTAGATAAAGATAGGGCACCCAGTTCTGTAATGCACGTAGGATCCTCCATTCGGGTTTCAGATACGCAACATACAGTGATACATAATTTGTCCGACGTATGTGCTAGAGCTTCTTGTTGTCCAAGTTGTTTTATAGTTCGCACATTAAATGCGCCTAAGATAAAAACTAACTTGTGTTTAATGTATGCTAGTCTACATAAACCATTTTTTATATTTGGCAATCCGATATTGGACTCATTATTGCTAGAACGAGAAGGAAAGAAGGCAGAATCAGAGATTAAGTTGTCTGCAGCAGCCTGATTTCACTTATACACCCTATAAGACTCAGCAGATAAGGCGACCGTTTTTATGTGGCGTCACGGCTGATGCAGTGTGCACTCATTATAGTTCGTACCGCTCACAGTTATATGTGGGCTGTAAAAAAACAAGGTCGCTAAATCCTATTGGGGATGGCTTGTATTCAGATTTTGCTTTCTTTTAGGTAGTCTGCCAACCAAGGCTGCTGAGCACTATCTGCCTAGATGTCAGTGGCCAGAGTTTCATTCAGCAGCCGAAACTTGCCCTTCGCGTCAGGCACACTTGCTCTCCTTCCGTCACTACACATTTCACAATAAAAGTTACTGTGTATTTAGACCAAACTCGAGGCTTCACATAAAACGGTATGATGACTATGTCCCTTTAGGCACGCCATGTTTCATGATACCATTCCCGAGCTGAGTAGCTTGTGCCCGCCGGTCGTTTGTCCGGAATTTCTGTGGCTTCGAGCTTATGTATGTAGGTATGTATGGATGTTTATGTTTATATATTTTTATATATGTGTGTTTCTGCATGTTTTTTTGCGTGCATGCATGTTTTTGTATGCATTTGCATAGGTATGCATGAATTTATGTATGTATGCATGTATGTATGTATGTATGTATGTATGTGTGCACGTGTTTATGCATGCATGTATGTATGTATGTATGTATGTGTGCACGTGTTTATGTATGTATGTATGTGTGTATGAATTTATGTATGTATGTATGCGTGTGTGTATGTGTGTATGTGTGCACGTGTTTATGTATGTATGTATGTCTGTATTTATGATACCATTTCCGGGCTAACTAGCCTGTGCCCGCCGGTCGTCAGACCGGAATTTCTGTGACTACAGGCTCATGTATGTTTTTATGCATGTATATATATATATATATTTGAATGTATTTATGTATGTATGTTTTTGTGCACGTATGTATAAAATATTTTAATGTGTGTATATATGCATGCATGTTTTTTTCCATGCATGCATGTATGTATGTATTTATGTAGGTAGATGTGTAAGTAAGTATTTATGTATATGTATGCATTTATGCATATATTTATATATATTTGTATGTTTCTATGTATGGTTATATGTATGTGTTTTTATGTTTTTTATGAATGGATGTATGTATGCATGTATTTATGTATGCATGGGTGTATGTAGGTTTTTATCTATATTTGCTCGTATGGGTGTATGTGTGTGTTTTTATTCATGCACCAAGCAGAGAAATGTATCAGTGCTTAAGTATTTATGATTTACTGCTGCATAACCATGAAAAATATGCATCGTTTATTGTGAGTTTCTTTATATTCTTTCACAGCCGCGCTTTGCTATTAATATGAATATATATATTTATATATATGGCTATGCGATTGTTAGTCATTCTTTTCGTACTTAGCTGTCTTGCTGTTTATTATATTAACTATTATGTTGGTGGTCAGAAAATACTGCCTCTCCCATTCCTAGGGCGGACTGCAAATTTTATATTTATAACGTTGCTTCCCTCAAACGGTATGTCACTTAAGGCTGACCAACATCATCGTCTGGGAATATGCTTTATTTAGGCGTTCATGGGCAGAGTTTGAGTCAGCAGCCGAACCTTGCCCGCCGTGCCTCGCACGCCTGCTCTCATTCCATTACCACCCCCTTAACACTAACTGTTAACCGCACAATAAGTACAGATGCGAAGCTTCGCATCGTATTAGATGACCGTATCGCGATAGTGCCAATAAGATTCATGCTATGGATACTAACACGACTAACTGTGTCCCGCTGGTCGGCAGGACGGAAATTTTTACATTTACGAATCAACTACCAAGTCAAACTATTCAGAATTCAAACATCAGACCCATTATTTACACACAATGGTTAGTTTGTACTGATAATTGTATAAATATATTGGGTCCAGTTTTTACATCAAAATTGCAACCTTGATGTAAATATATGGTACCACCGCCCGCACACATAAATATTAATTTTATCTTGTTTTTAAACGAAAAATGTTAGATGACAGGGAATAGATTAGTTATCTGGCTCTTTTTGTACTCAAAAGGGTGTTTGGATCCACTGTCTTCAATTGTACTCCGGATATTTCGGTTTCCTGATTCGGAAGTCTTTTTTTCACAGGCAAGCACATCACAGAAAAATTTGGCAATCATTAAGTCAAATAATTCTTTAAATCAAGTTTGCGTCCTTGAAGTAAACACCAATCCCATTGTATTTAACCAGTCATCGAACAACATAACAAAACTACCGCGCAATCAATTATTGTTTAAATTAAGTCAAATATCCTTAGAATGTTTGCAGAGTGCCAGCTTCATATGTTGAAACTGCACGATTTGCGTTCGTGGGTTGTCGCTTTGCACTATCAGTTTCGCAAAGATCCGATTGATCCGCATTTCCAAGTACGCATCTGTTTTGTCTTCGATCAGACTGGGTGCGTATTCGTTCCTTTCTTTCGGAGGATTCAACATCGGTCATACTGATCACTGGAAATGAAGTGCGATCTAATCTTCGTTGACTGACAACGTTTCGGTTTCGATTTTCCAAAACCATCCTCAGGCCTCTAGTCACACTTTCACAGCAAGATTATCACAGTAGCAGATTTAAGCAATCATTAAGTCCAATGGTGAATTTTGTTTAAACTCTTTCATTTATACTTAGTGGTAGATGTATTAAGCATAACTGTCTCTTCACTTTGTAAATGTGTGTATGTGTCTGCACGTGTGCACTCATCGAAATACAATTACAGTGACCTAATAACACCTACAGTCATCTTTCTTACCCGCATGACACTCGTCAATACTTCATTTGAGAAAGTAAGTGTAACAAATGGCTCTGACATGTGCAAATAGGATTTGACATTTATCACTTTAGTTTCACTTACATGAGTGATACACGTGCAGTTAATTATATTTAGCTGATTACTTCTCAGTCCTAAACAAACGCCTCCCACACGCACACAAGCGTGGCCTACGCTTATCTAGCCAATTTTCCCAGTAAGCACGAAACGAATGTGCACATGAGATAATACATTTCGTTCATGCCGACTTTAGTTTATCATTCTTTTCCTATTTGAACAAATTCGTTACTAGGTTCACAACAACTAATACACAATTGCATATATATGTTAAGTCCCAGCAACAACAGTGTCTATCTATAGAATCGTCAGATGTTGCTAGATAACTGTAATTTGGCTTGTATTAGTGTACACATGCAGTAACTTATTACTTCTCAATAAAAAACGAACGAGATCACATACACGTAGTCATGGCGTACGCTTGTCTGGTGAATCGTCCGTAGGTGTTATTAGATTACTGTAATTTCATTTCTAAGATTGTTCACGTGCAGACACTATCACATGCAGGCATGACACACGCACATGCCGTCTTTTTGTTTGTTGCATCAGTATTTTATATATGTTGCAATAGTAAGCCTTTACCTCACTTCTTCCCCTGTTAATGGCGTTATTTGATTTTCAGTCTTATGTTAACAGTCAAGACGATCGTTTCGTAGCGGCTAGTATTCAAACAATTGGCCGAGTAGCTAGCAAAGTTCCTCAAGTTGCGGACACCTGTTTGTCAGGTCTAATCGCATTAATGGAGCGCAACAACGGTAAGAGTTCACGTATTACATTTCTCTAATTTGCAACACGATATTTTGTGTTTAAAACTAATGCCTTTAATTCTATTTCTTTAGCTATAATATTTGGCTCTGTGTCGCGGTTTTACCGTTTGCGAAATACCGTAGAAAACTATTACAACTAATTATGCAACCATTGTTTTCACTAGCAATATTATAAATCATTTAAATATGATTTATATCTCAAACTGAACACCAATAAACATTTTAACCAGTCGCTCAAAATTAAAAAAATTACCGCCTCTTATAGGCACTGTCAGGTTTTGATTTTTCTCCGATAAAACTGCAAAGTATACGTAATTTTTTGAAACCTGTCGCAAGCTACACAAAATTTTCATTTCTTTATTAAATTATGTTTTTTGTTAGTGAGGACTATTTGGCCTACCTATAGACCAAAAGATCCAAAGAACAACCACAATCTCTCCTTGTAGAAAAGACATCAGGCTATCTGAGAAATTGTTCTTGACTTGAATATTTATTTAATTAACAATCATTGACTGCACTGGTGGTGACATAAGTACCAATTCCAATGTATTCAACCAGTCGAAAAAAATACCAAAACTACCATCAATCACGCCTAATGACGCATTTAGACCTTCCTTGGTCATTTTAGACTTTTTTAGTTGCGGAGAACTAATATACATGCAAATTTGTGTTAGGTGTTGCGCACCTAGTAGAAAATTATTTCAAATAAGACCAGAAGGATAAAAAAGTCAGCTTGAACGAAACGTATAATCTCGTGTGCACCTTCTTTTCGCGCTTTCTGGCGATTCATCAGTAGGAGCCGGTAATACGCCCTTTACCCACTATATATTTTGGTGAGGAATGTGGGACAATTGGACGGAAAATCTCCTTTACGAATGTGTATTTAAGCAGCAATGGAGTTAACTTGATATAAAGTCTTCGACAATGCGACTTCAAGGCCAACTTACTTCATATAATATATATATCAAGTCTGTAGAGGGTACCAACAAATGGTTGCCGAGTCGGTATATGTTACCAACACAACGGATTTCATCGTATGCTAAATTTCACTAAAATTGCGAAATGCAGCCACATTTTAACACCATTTATTCCAAAAAATCCATTAATTCTGGCCTCGAGCGACACCAGTTACCTCATATCTTTCTAATTATGAGATAATTCAAATAACTATACAGAAATTATATATATTATTTTTGTGAAGAACTAATTTATTTTTAAATGTGTATTAGGTCTTGCTTGCCTAAAAATAAATTAGTATAAATTGGGCCAAAGTTATTCAAAAGCCGGTTTCACCGAAAGGCATAAACATTTCGATCGGAGATTGTGCCGTTGATTGATTATGGATGTTGTTGATATATATATATATATATATATATATATATATATATATATATATTCTTTTGGAATGCGAGCCTAAATAAAATACTTTGTATCCTTTACATGTGCAAAAATTAAAAGAAATTTTATCAGATACAAGATTTATGCAAACAGAAGAAGCATGTTCAGGCATTGAGTTTGAACTGGAGGTGATGCACACAATTCATTTGTCGTTCCCTTATTTCACACTCTATCTACGTTAAAAATTTTATATTTTGTTTAGTCTTCCAATTTAAATTTAAAGAGATTTTCATTTGTGAATTGTTAAAAAGAATATGAGAAAGACACGATTCTTGTATCAGATAAAATTTCTTTTTATTTTCCACATGGAAGGTGTACTATGAATATATGTTTTTAGACTAAAACATTATTATGAAGGTGTAATTTTGTTAATTATGTATTTTTTTGTGTTTTGCGAGTGTGCCTGTGTAATGTTAGGAGGAAGTTTTACTGTTTAGCTCTTTAAATCAAGTTTGCAAGCTTGAAGTAAACACCAATGCCATTGTATATAACCATTCGTCGAACAACATAAAAACTATCGCCAGCCGCAACGCACTGACGCGTTTGACCTTCCATGATCATCATCAGAGTACGACGGCAAACTGACTATCGAGGATCAAACCGCATTGAATATATATATATATATATATATATATATATATATATATATATATATATATATATATATATATATATATATATGGAAACCAACTTTAGATATGCGGCTCTCACCTCTAGCACTCGCATACATTGAACTTGGTTGGAATGTCGGCTGCACAATTTCTATGCAGTCACGAACATTAACTGTTTGCAGCTTTCGCCACATATAAATATATAGAAAATACAATTGAACAATAATTGATTTCGCGGGTGGTGGTAACAATGCTTTAAATCAAGTTTGCGAGCTTGAAGTAAACACCAAACCCATAGTATTTAACCAGCCTTCGAACAACATAACAAAACTACCGCCAGCCGCAACGCACTGACGCGTTTCGACCTTCCATGATCATCATCAGGGTACGACGGCAAACTGACTATCGAGGATCAAACCGCATTGAATATATATGTAAATCAAATTTAGATATGCGGCTCTCACCTCTAGCAGTCTCGCATACATTGAATTTGACTGGAAATGTCGGCTGCACAATTTCTATGCAGTCACGAACATTAACTGTTTGCAGCTTTCGCCACATATAAATATATAGACAATACAATTTAACAATAATTGATTGCGCGGGTGGTGGTATACAATGCTTTAAATCAAGTTTGCGAGCTTGAAGTAAACACCAATCCCATTGTATATAACCAGTCGTCGAGCAACATAACAAAACTACCGCCAGCCGCAACGCACTGACGCGTTTCGACCTTCCATGATCATCATCAGAGTACGGCGGCAAACTGACTATCGAGGATCAAACCGCATTGAATATATATGGAAATCAAATTTAGATAAGCGGCTCTCACCTCTAGCAGTCTCGCATACATTGAACTTGACTGGAAATGTCGGCTGCACAATTTCTATGCAGTCACAAACATTAACTGTTTGCAGCTTTCGCCACATATAAATATATAGACAATACAATTTAACAATAATTGATTGTATAGCTATTGCCTGAGATCAGTATAACATTCTTTACAGTCTATAGTCGTAATGCATGGCCTTGTGTTTTTACAGTTCACATATAGTTAAGCATTCTTTTAGTTATATGGCTGTAAAGCATCATTACCTTAATATCGATTTATTGTTGTATTCCAGTTAATGAATCGTGCTTTAGTCATGCCTTTTGTGTTGTAATAAAATTGACTTTAACTTATTTTTTTAACTGTTGCTCATCCACTTGATCGATCTCATTCGTATTAAACACTTATCACTAGGTTTTAGAATTGCCGCAGCCGGCATTCGAACTAGAGTGTATTAGATTCAAAGACATTCAGTTGATCTTCTATTCGCCATTTATAAAACAAATTATGTTTTTGGTAAATCTTTAATTCTAGGGGAACTTCGAAGGAATAGTTTTCGATTTGAAATGCCAATTGGCCGTTCTCGAGCTTCCATTTTAAGACAGACGCCATGCCACATGTAGAAGTGACATTTGATTAACGTATAATGCTAGGACTTTATCATTTATATGTTGTCGGTATTAACGTGTAACATTACGTATGATATGCAATTCTCTTCCTAAACCGGGCTCTTCCTTGTTGAAGACTCATAAGTAGATTTCAGAATAGCCGCTCCCGTAATTATAAGTGGGTTACTCTCCTTCACACGTATTGACGCTTTTCGACCTCATCATCAGATTACGACGGAAAACTGACTAGCGTGGATCAAACCGCAATGCATATATATAGGAAACGGAAAACTAAGTATGCGGCTCTCACTTCTTTTAGTCTCGCATGCATTGTACTTGTCTGGAAATTTCGGCTGCACATTTTTAATGCAGTCACCAACATTAACCTTTTGCATTTTCCACCAATTATATATGGGTAATACAATTAAACAATCAATGATTGCGCGGGTGGTGGTTACAATCAATGATCGGTTAAGAGTCATTTTATTTAGAATATTACAAATTATTTCTTATGTGACAGAAGCCGCGCTTTTCATCCACTTTAAGTTTTATTTCAAACTGTTTTTATTTGTTTTGTGAACTATTTTGAAGTTGCCCACTGGGGACGAAATCTTAGGATAAAAAATCAACTGCTTTTTAAATCTTAGATTTGTATATTTTTTACAAAAAAAGATGCGACACTTTTTTACCCTATTGTTGCTTTTAATTTTCTTTTAAACTCTTTTCTCTAGAAAATGTGGTCGCCGAAACGGTTATTGTGCTGCGTAAATTACTTCAGATGCAAGTAAGGCCGATTTAATTGGCATTGAATGCCACTAATTTGGTTTTACTTTCGTCCACACAAATGTTGCATTTATACATGTTTGCTTTAGAGTCTGCATTTATTCTGAAACTGAATCGATGCTGATAGGTTTATTGTTGGAGTCCTTGAACTAATGAGATTTGAGTGGTTGAACTTAAACGGCTTTAGCTAGACACATTTCGTCTTGTATTCCTCAAGCAATAGATTTTTCTAAATGAATATCGAACAAAAGCATATAACCTGACCAAATCTTTCTGGTTTATTGGCCTCACCCAACACGAAAATGTGAGGGCGACCTCGGTTACGTCATTGCAGAAGGAGAACATAAAACCAATAGTCTAACACATGTAAGTGGTAAATTCATATTTAGCCACTCTAGTCACACTTAGTTGGATGAACGTACCAGTTATCTATACACACACACGCGCGCGCGTGTGTGATACTTCAGTCTGAAGTATAAATGATATGGCCAGAGGAAAAATACAGTATTTAACTGTAATATATTGAATTGAATGATGTCATGCTTACCGCGAAATGTGATAACTGATATCGATGAAGGCCAGAGTGTATGGTTTAACTGGAGTAACAGGTGTTCGGAAATTGTTGTAATTCTCAATTTGGGTGAACTTTAGCATAAATTTATATCCATCAAGTTGGTATCATGTACCGACTCGGAAACCATAGTGTTAGTATCGGGTACTCATCGATGTCAAAAAGGTATCAGTTACTAACACAATAGCCATAGTGTTAGTATCCTTTACAGACTCGGTATATATATTATATAGTGTGAGTTAGCATTGAAGTCGCATTGTCGTTGACTTTAGATTATGTTAGCTTCACTATTACAGGTTTACACATTCGTCTAGGAGATTGTACCGTCCTATTATTCCACATTCTTCTACCAAATATATAGTGGTTAAAGGGCGTAATACCGGCTCCTACTGATGAGTCGCCAGTAAGCACGAAACGAATGTGCATGAGATTATACTTTCCGTTCATGCTGCCTTTGGTTTATCCTTCTGGTCACAACTGAACTAATTTGTTTCTAGGTTCGCAAAACCTAATACATACTTGAATATAGCGCTTGTCTGTTTAGTCTGTTTTGTACAACGTGTAATGATGGATCAACTGAAGAAGGTGGCCGACACCGACAGCCGACATATTTGAAATAAAAAAACTGTAATCCGTACTGTATCAGTTAAAGCACAGATCCGGTAATTTCGTTTAATCTAGTCTCTCAATTTTTTAAACAATATTTTATATATTTACTATGCTTCTCAAACAACAATGCTCGAATGCCTGTATGTCTCTAAAATCATTAACTCTAAGGGGCCAATTCTCACTAGCGTATATTAATAATGCACGTGTAAATGCGTTGTAAACGCTACCTTTAAAGCAGAGTGAAATACTCGCGTTTCATCATTAATGTTGAAGGTTGGAGAAAGCTGTTCTAGCTTTCGCGATTCTCATACTCACCTCGTCAGACATATTGCCTTAGTTATTGTTAGAGCTACCAAGATATGTAAACCTGTCAACTACGTCCAAATTTCCACAATAAAGTCGCAAAGTTGGAGTGAGTGGTGGGTGATCCTGTGTAAGCGACTTCATGAAAGACACCAACAAATCTTAACCTATTCAAGTTGGCTTGAGCAGAATCTCGATTGTCGAATAGTTAAATTCGACTAATCTACCGCTTGTGTGAACTTCGACATATGCATCCTGGACGTATGGATGGGCGTTGTTCATTACAGTTTCTATTACAAAACTAACAAATGGGGACAGCCTTGTCGACCACCACTGCTGGTAGTAAAGTTGTTTGTTGTAGACCTTAACGAGACCAGAATTGTTTGTGTAAAACGCGCGAAAAGTATTCACAAGTATTGTGGGCACACCACGTTTCGACAGAACATCGAATAGAACATTACGATCAACTCAGTCGAATGACCCCTTGACGTCTAGAAAGACGGCTATTGTAGGACGGCGATATACATGCCGCTGTTCAAGCACTTGCCTTGTGGTAAAATTTGTGTCTGTACAAGCTCATCCTGACATAATCCGGTTTGTTCTTCTTTAGTGTGTTATTTATGTGAATCGCTTAGTTGGCGTAAGATGATCGATGTAATTAATCTAGATATGATTGAACTCCAGCTTATGCCACAACGGTTATCGCACGAATTACGATTGCATTTATTGACGATAGGTATGGTGGTCCATAAATGAAAAAAATTTTTTTGCGAAACTGGATTAATTGAAATTACCTGATCTGCGGTTTGACTAACGAAGTAATTACTCCAATTATTATAATCAAGGTTGCGGTCTTGATAAACACCTGACCCATATCAAGACCGCAACCTTGATTATAATAATTGTTATCTCCACCCGCGCAACCAATGTTCGTTTAATTACTCCAATTGTTTACCTGGTCAACTCACTCAAAGCAAGCGGCGCCGTCCCTTCATTCAATATAGTACGAAAAATGTTATCGAATGCTCCAAAATTACGTCGCCAATTTCCTTAAACAAGTTCTACATTTCTGCGATTTTTAGGAGACAGGATTAAATTTCCTATCTCTAATTTTGATGAATTTTCGAGACTAAATTTCCAAGCAGTTGATACAGGCATACTTTCTTGGCTCGGGATTGGCACAAGTGCTCAAGAACATTGATATTTTAAGTGTTCAACTCACCTAGCTAGTCGACAGGTTTTATCCGCTATCAGGCGGATGTTACTATCGTTTATTGTTTCGCCAACTTTTAATTTTCTCGGAACTGATGCACGAATAAGTTGTTGTCAACTTCGGCTGTTAACTGATGCGAAAGCTTCTTACATCTCTTCGGCCTTTCTGGTCCAAGAGGATTCAAGATCGACATTTAGATTGCGCTTAGGGTAGTGTTTCACAATTACGAGTATTATTATAAGCCGAGCTAGCTGAAAGTTGGCGCCTAGTTTCGAGACTCCGCATAGATTTTACAGAGATCCAATGAGTATTTATACTGGAGCCTATAATGCGACACAATAGTAACTGAAACGTAATTAGTTGATCTTATCTTCGTCGATACTTAATTCGACTTTTCAATATCAAGTCCAGTTAACCTGGATTTTAGAAAGCCTTTGTATTTTGTTAGAAATACGTTTGTCCGAGTTTGCATACGTCTATTTGAGGTTCATTCTTATTTATTTCTCTTGAAAAATTGAATAAAAATTTAGAATGGATAAGTGCATGGTCCGAATAGAAAAGCGTGTTCAAAAACAAACGACAACTATGAAGGAAACCACGCCGTCTATAACCGATTTCTACATGACCTGGTTGAATACATAGTTGTCCTGAGACTCGAGGACGCCATGTGCTGCGAAGCCTTTCACTACGTCTGTAGATTCTGATAATTAAGTATAATCTCTATTCCATGCAGTTTTCCAACAGTCGTTGCGCATTGACCTCAAAGTTTATTTGCCATCTAGATGAAATTTTGCGTTGCTTAAACGCACAACTTGAGCATGTATGTTGCCCATAACCAAGTCTATTTAAACTACTTGCTATACCTAGTAACGAGCCTAGGACGGAATTAATAGCGCCTTTGCTGTTGTCTGTGTTACAATCTGTCTGCCCATATGCAGATACAACGAAAAGACAACGTTGATTAAGGTTTTTGGCTTTGATTTCAGTAGATTCATTTAGACGTGCCGCGCAAACTCGACTGTTTACAGGGGTCCATTCAGTTAAACAAGATTCAGCTTAATAGCTAAGGACTACCAATACCCCATTTTCCGACTTGAGAAAACTCCGTGGAACCAGAGTTTTGAAGCTAACACCGCGTAGATAAAGGTGGTGCACCGAGTTCTGTAATGCTCGTAGGATCCGGTAGCTGGTTTCAAATACGAATACTCGATTTCTGGTTTATCTAACGTACGTGCAAGAGCTTCTTGTTGTCCAGTATGTTTCCCTGTTCACACATGACATGTGCTGACGTTAAAACCTAACCTAAGTTTAATGAGTGGTATTTTATCTTGAACTTTTTTCCCTATTTGGCAATCTGAGATTAAGCTCAGGGATATAATTAGCACCTACCATATTCATAGAATCTCCAAGTGCGTTATAATTTGATTGAGAAGAGGATAGAGAAGGTAAAGAGACAGAATCGGAGATAAAAATGTCTGCAGTAGCCTGAGTTAGCTAATCGATCCTGCATGACTCAGCAGATAAAGCGACCGTTTTTATGCAGCGTGACAACCGATGCAGCGTATCATCATTATAATTCGTATCGTTCAGGGTTTTATTTGGACTGTAATAGAACACGTAGTCGCTCAATCCTAGTGGGGATGGTGTTTATTCGGAGTTTTCAACCCTCTGGGTTTGAATGGTCTTCTTAGCGCGAACATGTTCAGCTTAGTTTTTAGTGTTTCCACGGAAGTGTGGTACGACTTTATGTAGGATACACACGAGTGTTGGCAGCTTATGTAAATAAAATGAGATTATACACAGGGAAAAATAAATACTTGTCTTCAGTGGTTCTCTAGGTGTCCCGCAAAAGAAATTAATATTGCATGTATTCACAATTTACAGTAGTGGTTGTTCCTAGTCTCCGACAGATGAGCGCCCAACCGCGCACTGACATCTTGCTGATATCGGAATGCGTATACAGTCTCTGTACAGCATTGACTCTACCCATTTTGTTTATTGTAAAGCTAAATTTCTTTAGAAATTCCCTCGTGGCCAGCGTCCAACCGAAGATGACGGCTTAGCTTTGCGGCGCTCTTTTGCCAGCTGTAAATGAGTTACCCTACCTAAGATTACTGAAAACGTCAGTTGGACCAAGAACTGCCGATAACTCAAATCTTGTGAGCCTCAATGCACATGCAACTGATAATTAATGCATATTACTGTAGAATTGCCCATCATTTTGTATAGGTTAGCTCCTCTGAAACAAAAACATATGAATTTATATCAAACTATAGAGCAGTCTGATTACGAAAATGGACCTGCATGCATATGCTTAACAACAAATACTTTTCTACGACGCTCCATACGGCATTATTGCGTCCGACTTCCACGAAGGGATAATATGGCTTTATGAATGCCTCGGATAGTAATCGTTTTATCCATGAAATTTTCTTGTGGCTGATGTTGGTGGTTCATGTTTAATTCCGATGTATGTGTTTGTGCGTTTACTTGTTTAAAGAGTTAGAGTGTTTTCATAAAGTAAGTACGCAACTATTTTCATCGGAATTAAATGCAATATTGAATTTTTGTGTGACAATAGGTGTAATATAGTCGACTTAATTATAATCAAGGTTGCGGTCTTGATATAAACACCTGACCCATTAATTAATTACATATGTCAGTATAAACTAAGAATTGTATAGTGTAGAAAAGGCAATTCAGGATGAATTGCCTTTTATACACTATACATACTGGATGAATTGCCTTTTCTACACTATACATTACTGGATGAATTGCCTTTTCTATACTATACAATTCTTAGTTTATACTGACATATGCAAGTAATTAATGGGTCAGGTGTTTATATCAAGACCGCAACCTTGATTATAATAATTGTTATCACCACCCGTGCAACCAATGTTCGTTTAGTCGACTTAAGTTGCATGAACGAGCATAACTGTAAATATATTAGCAATATCGGCTATCAGCTAATAGATTTCACTTACTCTGACTTGATTATCTATGCGTCTAGTTTGCATCCTGTTTTTTAATGACTAGAAAGGTGTTTGCTGATTTTGCCTTGCTCAAAAGCTGACTTGGCCATAATGGTATTGTGTAGAGGTTTCGTTTGTCTGATTTGATAAATAGATCGTAGTAAATAGGCTCATCCCCTCTCTCTCGCCCCCACTCTCTCTCTTTCTATTCCTCTCTCTGTCTCTCTCTCCCGCTCTCCCTCCTCCCTCTCTGTCTCTCTTGCTCGTAAATCTCACTAATAATTTGTGTGGATAAATATTATTTTTGTCGTTATTTATAATATTTTGTTTCACTTATGATTATATGACAGTGAAAAATTAGTCACTTTTGGCTTTTGTATGGCTGTGCATGATGATGATGATACTGATTCTGCTGCTGATGATGATGATGATGATGCTGTGGATTGTGATATTGATGGTGATGATTTTGATTTTGATTATGATGATGATGATAATGCTGGGGATTGTGATATTGATGGTGATGATTTTGATGATGATGATGATGATGATGATGATGATAATGATGATGTTGATGATGATGAGAAAGTTGTTTCAGGCAATTCTGAACTTCAAAAGTGGGTAAGTCTTTTACATTTTTATTCACCTATACAATTGACTTGCTTTTGTTCTGCGGGAAAGAATATATTTAGCGTTACTGCCAGAGTATGAATATTGTCGACTTGTCGAATCTCTTCAATCAAGCGCATAATTGCGGAACCAAGACAGAAAATCGACCACCAAAGTAAGAAAATCGTGGATATTTTAAATCTAATGCATTATATTAGAAAGCCCATTATCCAGGCAAATATTGAACTTTTGCTTAAATGATTTCGTTTTTGGAGGTTAAACGAGAAAAAGTAGAATTCATTTTCTAATTTTTATTTTATGCCAGTTTATTATGCCATTCATCATGCGGGATATCTAGATCTACGTTTGTGCATAAATATATGCTTGTACATCATGGCTAATAAATAACTGCGTATATCCTTATTTTGCGCAGCTGAAAATATATAACGACTATATGTTTGACTGAATAATCTCATGATTTTCACGAAAAGTTGAGAACAGATTTTGTAAGAGGGTGTCACGAACATAGCAGACAATCAGTACTTTGGATACTCACTTTATTCGTGATAAATTTGATTTTTCCAATTCACAAAGTTGGTGCTCAGCATTGTAGATCTAGGTAAGACAATCTCTGGTTGTGCCGCCCTTTAAAACAGTGAATGAATCTATATAATTAAATGAACATTGGTTGCGCGGGCGGTGACAGAAATTGTTATAACCAAAGGTTGCGGTCTTGATATAAGCACCTGACCCATTTATTACTTTACATATGTCAGTATAAACTAAGAATTGTATAGTGTAGAAAAGGCAATTCATCCAGTAGACCGGTTTCGTCCTTATTGGGAACTCATCATGTACTGCCCAGGTTCGAGCCCTGTGTCGTGTCCACCTATGTTTGATGTTCCACGAACTTGAATGTCATTGGTATTTATTATTAACGTGTCGTCTAGACGAGCCTTAATTATGCCTAACTCGTCCGTTAAATTCTTCATTTGAGACGCCAGTGCCTGAATCAACGTTTCGACCCCATCAGAAGACATATTTAATTGTGCCATAAATGCTTTATTTTTACTCAATTATATATAGAATTTTGCCCGCACAACAACAATCTATTTAATAAAACAAATTTACACATTAATTAATATATGTGCACATCAGCTCAACGTCTGCTTTCTCATTGTGCTGCCTGCTTACTTCTTATCCGGGCGCTTCTGCGAGGAATTTCTGTTGAAATAATGTCTGCCCTAGATAAGACCTTTTTCTCATTATTTGTCTTAAAGGTGGCTATTGCCACATCTTCCCCCCCCTCAGGAATCGGCTTTCGCACTCTGCTTAAACGATCCAGTGCCACAGCTCGTGGTCCATCGGGCAGGCTAACAAAAACAGTATTGTGCTCGGCGTCCACCCTCTCCACGCGATACGGCCCATCATTGACAGCCTGCAGTGCCATGGGCTCGACCCTCGCTACCATGACATAATCGCCGACCTTCAGGCGAGTGCGTGTCGGTTGCCTTGCATAGCTTTGTCGCTGTGTTGCGCCTACATATTCAGTTAACTGTTTTAGTCGTTCCTGAATATCCGCTATGGTGCAGCGCTCATGGGACCCTTGGATTACAGGTTCACCTGGCAGTCTTATGTGTCCTCCATAGACCATGGTCGTTGGAGCAAAACCTGTCACTGTTGAGACTGTAAAGCGCATGGCCCGCTCAACCAAATGTAATTTGTCTCTCCACGTTCCCGGGCTTTCGTGGCACCAACATCGCAGTACCTCTTTCATCGTCCTATGTGCGCGCTCAGCTGTTGCATTGGTTTGCGGGTGATAAGTGGCTGTGCGGGAATGCTTTATGTCAAGGTCTTTGCACCACTGATTAAATTCTTTCGACTCAAACTGTGCGCCTTGATCGGTGACAATAACTTGTGGGGTACCGAATCGACTGAGCCATCGCTCTTCTAAGCACGTTATAATCTTTTCTGTTGTGATCTTCTTCAGTGGTACAAACTCGACCCATCGGGTAAACTTATCGACCATGGAAAACACATAGGACACGCCACCGCGAGCTACTGGCAGTGGACCTACCAGGTCGATATGCAGAAACTCGTTCCGTGCAGTAGCATTGAAAGCAATCGGAGTGACCTTTTCTCGTTTTTGTGGTTTACAACGTTGGCATGTAGTGCACTGTTGACAATAGCTACGAATTTCTTTGGACATACCAGGCCAATACAATCGTGATTGCAATGTCTCAATGAGCCGCCCAGCGCCGGGATGTCCCAATGTTTCATGCCAAAAGGCCATTAATTCTGTTCTTATAGATTCTGGCACAAACCATTGCACTGTTTGTCCTTCTTTCCGCACTAACAGGCCGTTCTGTAGACTCAACGTTTTATATGGTGCCAACACCACTGTGCCGTTTTTTAACTGATTGACTATTTCCTGACATGTAGCATCTCTTCCCTGTTCTTCAGAGACCTTTATAAGCGGCGAAACCCGAACAGCGGAAATTCTGCTGAGCGCATCGGCCGCCGCATTCTCGATTCCTGCTCTATGATGAATTGATATATCGTACTCTTCTAGTTCTTCAATGGCTCGATGTACTCGTTTCTTCTCAATACCTAGTGATCTCCAATGCACTAGCGCTTTGTGGTCAGTAAAGACGTCCACGTGTCCCCCTATGACAAAATATCTAAACTTCCGTAGCGCCCATTGTACGGCAAGTAATTCTTTTTCTGTGACTGTATAGTTCTGTTCCGCCTTAGTGAGTGTGCGACTTATATATTGCGCAGGACGTCCGTCAGCTTGTAACACCGCTCCTATACCAATATCTGACGCGTCTGTAACAATTGACATATTACCTACCGGGAAAGTCAAAATAGTTGCCTCTATTAATTTCTGCTTGCATAGTACAAACGCTTGTTGAGCCTCCTCCGTCCAACGAAATGGTATCTTGGCACTAGTTAACTGAGATAAGGGCTGTTGTGTAACCGCCATCCCTGCGAGGTATGGTCTATAGAAATTCACCATACCAATAAACCGGCGCAATTGTTTTCTAGTAGTAGGCACCGGATAATCCCTGATAGGTTGTACATTCGAATCTAACGGCATGCATCCTGTCCGCTGAGACTAAGTGCCCCAAGAACCGCACTTCTTGACCTATCTGTACCTTTTCTGGATTAAAATGTAATCGCCATTCTACAGCTTTGGCCAACATCTTCTGCGGCCTCACACGTAATTCGTGTTCAGTAGTGGCCCATATAATAACATCGTCTACGTAAGCTGTTGAACACGTTAAGTCAGACACGAACAAGTCCATCATTCTTTGGAAAACTTTCGGAGCGTTTTTAAGGCCAAATGGTACCCGGGTGAATTGGAAATGACCTTGGGGTACTTGTACCGCTAACTTCCATCGGTCTTCGGGCCGCACGCCTATTTGCCAAAATCCCTGTTTAAGATCAAGCACGGCAAACCATTTGCCTCCCGCCAGCTGTAAGAACAGATCACGCAGAGCCGGCATGGGATACGGGTCCGGTTTAGTTACTGAGTTCAATTGCCTAAAATCAGCCGCTGGTCGGAGCGAACCATCCTTTTTCGTAACATAAACCATTGGAGCACGAAAAACAGATGTTGACAGTTCAAGAACGCCGGCTTCTATCATTTCTTGGGTTGCTCGAGTCGCTGCTTCTAATTTCTTGGGAGGGGCACCATATACTTTTGGTGGTTCGTAACCATCATTTAGTTCTAACCATAACTTAAACTGGTCGACCGTCGGCCCTGGACGCTCGCTACAATCAGGCAGTTGGAATATACTGTTATATTGGTTTTGAAGATTCTTCCACCACTCAGGCAGACAACTGGTCTCCTCCTGAATCTTATGGTTACCTATAGACTTTATTGATCTTATTCCTTCCGGCCGCGATAGGTATACACGTTTATTTTGACAGTCTATCGTCTTAACCCATTTTCTAATGAAATCAAGTCCCAATAAGGGCGTTTGCGTATTCGAAACAACAAAAGACATATGATAGACATTTTCATTTATTAACAACTTCGTGTCCCACTCGCCCACAGCCACCATCGATGCGCCCGATGCCTGACATAAACTTGCTTTCATAGGTTTTATATTGTTCAATGGCCAAGTCAATGGTAGTACCGACACATCCGCTCCAGTATCCAATTGCATTATTACTGGCTGTCCGTTGAAGAGTTCTAAAAATTTAACTTTAATGAAAATTCTTACATTTGGCAGTGTTTCCCACACTTCCTTTTCTTCACAAGCCATCTGGTTCGGACCACTTTTTGGTTTGTTCTGCTGGTCTTCCTTCGATCTACCCGTCGGAGCCACCAAAGGATTACTTTTTGTGCCTTGTTCTCTGCCTCCATTATTTGTGAGATTGTTCACCCTGTTACCCCACTGCACTGGTCGTTCTCTAGGGGCAGTAAATGGGTTTTGTTGCCGCTTATACGCCGTATTCGTCGGAGCCGGAGTCCTTATATACTGACTTTGCTTCCAAGCCACTGGCTGTTGCCTTCTGTCGCGGAACTGCTTATTATGACGCGAAGCATTCCAATACGGTATGTCGCTCCTCTCAGATGTTGTAACTGTAGCCATGCGTGGAGATGCCGCTGCCATCTTATTTGTCATTATGGCCGAGCTTTGAAGAGCCTGAAGTCTCTCTTCAAGGCCTCCTGGGCTGCTGGATATTTCTCCGTATCTAGTAGGATCCAGCAGCATGAACATGATGGCCTCATGTGGTTGCAAGCCTGGTAAAGACTCGGTAAGCTTCGAGAACCACCGCTTGATACGTGCCATGGTATCCATGGGCATCTCACCATTTAATGGTGTCAGGCTGTATAATTCTGAGAACACTTCTTGAGGCCTGGCCCGGAAATGATCCAATACGCGTCTTTTGTATTCTTCATATGTGAGGTCAACTGGCAATTCCAATTGGACAGCTACTGTCCGGTCCACTAATTCCTGTACAGCCACACGCACAATAGGTGCTTCCAATGTAAATTCTTGGGCTCGCACTGATGCTTCAAATTTTTCGAACCACAACTGTGGCCTTTCCACATCTAGTGGTGCTAACATCGGCTTAAACTCTGATGACGGTCTGACAAAACTCGTCGATTCGGCTGAAAACGCTGGCATACTAATTCCTGATTCCTCTTCGCCGTGGTCGCCATTGTCGTGTCCACCTATGTTTGATGTTCCACGAACTTGAATGTCATTGGTATTTATTATTAACGTGTCGTCTAGACGAGCCTTAATTATGCCTAACTCGTCCGTTAAATTCTTCATTTGAGACGCCAGTGCCTGAATCAACGTTTCGACCCCATCAGAAGACATATTTAATTGTGCCATA
This sequence comes from Eudiplozoon nipponicum, assembly GCA_029291075.1. Taxonomy (NCBI): domain Eukaryota; kingdom Metazoa; phylum Platyhelminthes; class Monogenea; order Mazocraeidea; family Diplozoidae; genus Eudiplozoon; species Eudiplozoon nipponicum. Next base: position 228,160 of record JAQBSW010000046.1, on the reverse strand, counting down.
AATGCTTTATTTTTACTCAATTATATATAGAATTTTGCACGCACAACAACAATCTATTTAATAAAACAAATTTACACATTAATTAATATATGTGCACATCAGCTCAACGTCTGCTTTCTCATTGTGCTGCCTGCTTCTTATCCGGGCGCTTCTGCGAGGAATTTCTGTTGAAATAATGTCTGCCCTAGATAAGACCTTTTTCTCATTATTTGTCTTAAAGGTGGCTATTGCCACACCCTGTCCGCGGAAAATTGTGGCAAGTACTTGATGAGTTCCCAATAAGGACGAAACCGATCTACTGGATGAATGACTAATTTAACTTTACTGCGGCTGACTCCTTTTGGAGGATAAGCCGGCTCCATAGAAATCCCGGATTATACCTCTCCATGCCGGGCGGTTGGCAGCCATTTCGGAACATCGAACATTCCAACACCCGAAATAAATAGGTGTTTTCGCGCTGATACAGAGCGCGTCGCTTGCCGGGGACGCCGTAGCATGAACGGTATTTGTGACATTTCATGGAGTTTCTTGGGAATTTGGTACAAGTGGTGTCCCCTCACCACTCGGCTTTTTGATCGAGGACGCACCTCTAGCCTTTGCACATCCAAGCGCAGTCTGCAAGGCAGCAGTAAGTTGCATGGTTGCCGGTGGCTGTTGAGAGCTCATTCGCCATTCGGAAGTACGGGGTACTGTCCAGGAGTCCATGTAATCCTGTGGCTGTTGAACCCTTTTGTGGCGGGGAACACACGCCGAGTCATGGTGCCGTCTTCGGGCTCATGTGGTATTTTATAGGAGATCCGATTGCCGGTCGGAAATCCACCACGCCCTGGTGACACCACCGCCATAGCCCCTTAGCCCATGTACGATCGGCCATCGAGACATGGTTGACACCGTCGTACCACGTTGAGGAGGGGATGGCCTTTACGACGGATGAATTGACTTTTCTACACTTCACAATTCTTAGTTCATCCTAAAATATTTAAAGTAATTAATGGATCAGGTGCTTATATCAAGACCGCAACCATGGTTATAATAAATGAATGAAATCTGTTTGTTCTTTGCGTTAATTGGTTGAATTGATTTTCAAATATTTTGTTTATGTACACTCTTAAATTCAGTTCAGAAATTGATTAACATGTTTTTTTTTAATTTTATTCTCGTTGCTTCTTTTTGTGTTTTAAAAAATTCCGTTTGTTGAGCGTTTGTCACTTCCTGAATAATTGCTACCGCTTCGCAACTAAACTAACGTGCTAATATGCCATATGCTGTACGTCTGTTGGTTATGTGTGTGTTTTTTTGGTTTATGGGAAAGAATGCACGCGTGTTTTCATTAATTTTATGCGAATTTTTAACTCGGCTAACGGTGCTTTTAACTTCTAACATTTGATTGTGCGATTTGTTTTTCTGCATTGCATTTTATAATAACGACTAAAAACGGAGGTTATGGTGCTTTGATTAATGATTGTATGATATTTTATTTTAACTGTTTTTTTGTGGTTTGTGTTTTGTCCCCATCGGGGCTCTAAACATAATCGAGCATACATATTTGGCTTTGCGTCGGGATTTTCCTGTTTTCTTTATTTAACCATATTTTTGTTTCTGTTTATGTATTTACCTGTTATTCTCTATTTTAGCTGTACACTTTTCTTTTCATTTCAATACAAATTCTTAATCAACGTTAACTTACATTTATTTGCCAGATTTTATTTCACTTCTTATTTGTCTTCATTCTTTATTTTTTCTTTATTTCTTTATTTTTAAACTCATTTGTATACTTTCTATTGATTCAATTGTGCCGTTTTCAGGCGGATTTGTTGTCTTGTCAGAAATACAAATCTGAGGTAGTTTGCGAATTTTAACAGATGCCAATTATTTATTAAATCGTGCAAGACGTTACTGTTAGACCATTCCAGTTCAAGGTTGCCATTTTCAGGCTTTCTAATTAAATTTATCATTTTCTAGTTTTTAGTCGTCTTTTGAAAACATGTGCTCAGTAATTTTTCCTAATTCTTTCCAAATCTGCAATAATTCTCACTTGACACCAGTCTGACTCTCTCACACACACCTGCATTTAACCACCTAATCAGTTTAATAAACTGCTATTTTTTATGTTGTCATTATAAACTAAACATTGCCTAGGATAGCGAATGTATTTCGTCAACTAGAACTGTTTAGCCGTAATCGGGCACTCATCATTAGTCGCGCAATTTTCCGCGACCGGAATTTGAACCAAGTGACATTTGCTTCAGCCTTGCATCGCCATCGAACCGTCAGTTATGCACCAACTCATTTTTTGTGGTCAGTCTTTCCTTCTGGTGGATCAACTGCGTTATGATTTAGATTTCCACTTTCATCTATCCATTCGCCATCTTTCGTCATATGACGGACACTGGGGCAAGTAGTATTGCATTAAATTGTAAAGAGAGGACTCGATTTATGTTTATGCTGTTTGCATAGGATAGAAAATAAAACTCATCAAGTGGATCGGCTTGTTCCATCACGTGCTTGCCACAACTTCCGCGACCGACACTTGAACTAGGGAGCACTCGCTTCAGTCCTGTGTCAATTTTAGCGCACCAACTAATCCGCGCATCACACGCTATGTTTATGTGTGGCGAAAGCTGTAGACAGTTAATGTTCGTGACTACAAAATATTTTGCAGCCAACATGTATGCGAGACTACTAGAGGTGAGAGCCGCATGTCTAATTTTGCTTTCCATATGTATATGCAATGCGGTTTGATCCTCGCTAGTCAGTTAGCCGTCGTACTCTGATGATGATCCTGGGAGGTCGAAACGCGTCAGTGCGTGCGACTGGCGGTAGTTTTGCTTTGCTGTTCGACGACTGTTTTAATACAATCTGATTTTTGTTTTATTCAAGCTGGCAAACGTGATTTGACGAATTGTTACAACCCCCGTGCAATCACTGATTGTTTAATTTTAATACGGTGATAATGTTCGTGTTGTTGGTGCTGGCGATTGTGATGATGATGAGAAAGGGAATGATGACGAGGTTTCGACATTATTATGCCACCTGCGCCCAAACACTGTTTTTTCTGTCGTTATTTCTTTAGTTTCTAGTGGAAATAATACGTTAAATGTCAACGATACTGTTCTAGAAAACACGTCCTTAGTGCTTCTGTTTGCGCTCATGAGGACGTGGAATTGGTGCGTTTTTCTATTCGTGCCTTATTTTTAAAACTATCTGATGTTACTATGTTTGCGTTGAGGTAAGTACCTATGCCGTCTGCTTTATGCACTTAGAGTGAGCGAAAATTCAGCTGCATAGGCATTATCTAGAAAAACCTTTTAGTTATTTTTCGCTTATTTTAACCTACAAGTGTTAATTTTTAGGCCACCGCATGCTTGGTGGAACTTCAATGTGGTCTGTAGTTATCTAGCATTGTCTTCGTGTGCTTTGATTTTAACGCAAATATGGTAAATAAGTCACTGCTTTTATTTGGGTTTTGCAATTTATGATTTCAAGCAGGTCTGCCAATCCCTTATTTACCTGTATTTCAGTCTTGAAGTTGTGCGGCAGGTTGGCTCAATGGTTAGAGTCACAGACTCCGAAGTAGATGTGCCCGGGTTCGAGCCCTGTCCGCGACAAATTCTGTACTGTACGTGAGGAGTTCCCAGTACGGTCGAATGTTTCGTTTATATTGACATATATATAATTGAATTAATGTTTACATCAAGATCTCAACCTTGATTTAAATAAACGTAAATCATAGTTACTTCCTTATTAGTCTGTTGTATACATAGTAGATCTGAAAACTATATCGGTTGGTTAAAGATTTGCCTTTCATAAGTGAGTAATACTTTAACAGGTCTTCTGATTCTTTAAATAAAGTTTGCGAGCTTGATGTAAACACCAATCCCATTGTATTTAAGCAGTTGTCGAACAACATAACAAAACTACCGCCTGTTGCACGCACTGACGCATTTCCAACTTCCATGATCATCATCAGAGTACGACGGCAAATTGATATTCGAGTATCAAACCGCATTACATATATATGTAAATCAAAGTTAGATATGCTGCTCTCACCTCCAGTAGTCTTGCATACATTGTACTTGACTGGAAATGTCCGCTGCACAATTTCTATGCAGTCTGATTTCCATATATATATATATATATATATATATATATATATATATATATATGCAATGCGGTTTGATCCTTGCTGAGTCGGTTTGCCGTCGTACTCTGATTATGATCATGGAAGGTCCAAACGCGTCAGTGCGTTGCGACTGGCGGTAGTTTTGTTATGTTGTTTGACGACTGGTTAAATACAATGGGATTGGTGTTTACTTCAAGCCCGCAAACTTGATTTAAAGAATTGTTACCACCATCCGCGCAATCATTGATTGTTTATTGATTATCAGTTCTTTGTCTGGCTGTATTGCATCAGAATTCCTGAAGAGCTCGTGTACGGCTTATTAAAAAAATCACGCTTCTCCACTGGACCATCACATGTCTGGTCAATGCAGCTCCACTTCTGAGGAGGTAGTATTATCAGTCCTCTCCAATTGAGTATATGCAATTTTTCACGGTCAATACTGCAAACCGTCAACGACACAGACTGATGCATTATGATTATTTTTTAGTTAAGGTATGTATGCAGAACATATATCACATACAAGACTGAGGAGATCGTGGCCAATGCGACTGCCCAGGTCCTGACGTGGTCAGGATGGCTGTTTCTGTCTTCAATCTAGTTTATTTGACAGTGTGAGTGCTAATACGTTTTTCATTTACTTCAGTGAATTTGAAGCTGAATCTTGAGCTTCACTGTCTACCGCCAAGCCAGTAAAGATTGCCATTTTATCCTTTCCTTAAACGATTGACTATGTTTGCAACACGTTTACGTGATGAGATTGCTATTAAGCCACAGTGACCACCATTTATATTTGCGTATGAATGTTGGTAACTAGTTCGTTGCATATGCCGGGGTTGAATGTGTCCTCACGTTTATCTATGCTGCATTTTGGTAGAGGCTTAAACAAGTACAACGTGAAGACCACTTTAATGCATGATTTTAGCGTTCATTTTTGGCGGACGCCTTTCAATCAAGGTCGGGTGTTTGCAGGAATCTGCCCAGTTAAATAATTTTAAAGCCAGAAGCCCACAGCATTTAGTATTCCTCTCTGTAATTCCGATAATTTGTTCCGCAGATTTGAAAATAGCTCTTACAAGGATCGGCGCACTACGAGAAATCAGCAGTCTATGAGTACGTTCTACAAACGGAGCACCAAGTGAGCACAGAAAAAATTATCCACTCTTCAAATTTATCTTAGACAACACTTTTATTCGCTTATGACACATTGTGTATCAAATTTCTAAAAAATACGAGGTTCTCCTATAACGCCTTGGCTTAGGAATTTATTTCGCATGATACGACACACATTATCTAAAATATTACAACAATTTACGAGAGGACGGAGCAATTATTATCAACCACTCATTCTCAACCCCTCCTCAACATACAAGCAACCCTTGATTCGATTTGTTAAATTACGTATATTTAACTAGATAAAGCTTGTTCGATAATTCTTGATTAAAACTATTACTTTTATAGATATTCAACAGAGTTTTGCATTCGTATTTAGGTTACGTTTCATTTCTGTACGTCTATGAAAACTTTCCATATTGCGTGTGAGCTGTAAAAGAAAACTAGTCCACCCATGTTTAGTCAGCTATCGGAATAGTAATTTTTACCAAGATTGAAGACAGCTGTTTTAAAAAATGTGACTTATTCCAAATGATACTAATTAGCATCAGGCTATTTATGATCGAGTTAATGCATTTAACTGTTATTAGGGTATAAATAAGTGGTCATTTACAAATAAATAAGTCAAAGAGTGCAGAAAAAAAATGAAGATGTGCTTAAGACTGTTTAGAACGCAACCTCTTTGCCACCAAAGCAGATTTCTTGACTTTGTGCACAAAATCCGAACGTGCAATTGCAGTTGTTGGTCTTTGAGAGTTTAATCTAAAAAACACTACAATTTTTCTTTTTGGCTTGAGATGCTTCTGGAATGCATTGGCCGAAGATGAATCAGAGTTAATAATAAATCCGAGTAAGAGACTCCGACTAAAACTATTAGATGGGGAATTGGGCGAGGGGGTCTGGAAAACTTTTATTATATTTCCGCCTAGCTGTTGGTTCAGCTGTACTTACTGTTGTTTTGTTCTTCTCGAGAGTTTTAACTAATTTACAATTTAATTTCTTAATATTTGACTTTATGTGCGCTAAACCTTCAACGAATGAGGATCCTCCAAATTATGATCTTAATGGTCTTTTAATTGTAATTTAATATTGGTATATGAATGCATGCCTTAACTTCCATAGCTCGTTCCATCACTCTCTCTCACTTTCTCTTTCTTGAAACAAGATGCATAACAGGAAAACTATCGTCAATTATACGTACAAAGAACTCGGGCATTATGTGTGACCAGATGAAAATGAAAATGTGAAAGTTAGAGTAGCTTTCTCGATACTTTGCCATTTATGAAGAAGCATGAGTGCCCCCATTCGACATTAAAGGTCTTTTGTACAGTTCACCTGTACATACGCTAGTGGAACTCGGTCCTTGGAAGTCGAGGATTTATTATGCTTGCACGATTTTGACCACCGATGTTTAAAAGTATATTGAATATTGGCCACCAACAACGAAAAACCAACACTAACATCCGTAGACATATTTTTGGATTGACCAGAAAGTGCTCTTTGTTAGACAAAAAGGGCTTCATCAACTGCGTTGGCCCGGTCAGGCTTTGCGTGGGTATTCAGTTCGCTTGCCCAGTAGACACTAGTGTTTCTCCCAGAGCCAGATTGGCGTAAGGTACAGGGTAGGGTATTATGGGACTCGCACGTCTGCCAGGATGTATGTAGTCCACGTGCGCATCATGATGTTTGATTGGAAACCTTTGCGATGGGGAATCATCTTAATTGCTTTTCTTAATTAGGCAGAGTGAGCTGTGAGGTTTAGTTGCGTCTATAACGTGATGATGATGATGATGATGATGATGATGATGATGATGATGGTGGTGGTGGTGGTGGTGGTGGTGGTGGTGGTGGTGGTGGTGGTGGTAATGTTGATTGGTGGTGATGATTATTAATTATGATACTTGTGGTGGTGATGATGATGATGATGATTTTGATGGTGATCAAAATGTTCATTATGATGATGATGAGAATGAAAGTAAGGTTGATGGTGATGATGTCGACGATGCATTATTATTCGTTGGGATGTCGAATATAACGAGGTATTCTCTTATGAGAAAACGTAATCCTACCCAATTGTTACTTCTCTTAGGCTTTAAAGCTCTAGCTCTCATTCTGTGATGTTTGTTTAACGTTCAAGTGAATATAAATTTCACATGATGTACTTGGACAGGTTTGCCTTTTCCTGCTTTATCTGTTGTTCGTTTCAATTCTAGTCTAGTCAGCGTTTAATTTTTGCGCTTTTTGTGTGATCTGCGATTGTCTTTGTTGTATTTTGCTGAAAATTAATAACTACTTAGTGCTTGCTTTCCTAGAATCTTCTACTAACAAGTTAACTATAATTTTTGTTCAATTAGACGTACGTGTTACAAATTATTTATGGAATCGTTCATTTATTGATTCTCACTGTGAAATCAGAAATATTTTGTTTGTATTGAATGATATTTTTCGTACTAAAAATTCGCCTCTGCATTTCTTTTAGTACTCGTGATCTATTATTTTATTAAAATTTTCGTGTTTACCACTGACTAATTATCATCTTTCAAACTCTTCTTTTATTATTTTCAGTAATGTATGGCATAAATAGATAAATAATTACTGTTTTAAAGTATTACGTTATTCCTTTAGCAGGCTTACTGAACACAGTTCCGCCTAGCTAAGTGTTTGCTTCTGGTTCTTGCAGAGAACTACTGTATTTTTAATTACGTATTGGGTGTTGCGCACTTAGTAGCAAATTAGTTCAAATATGACAAGAATTATAAACCAAAATCAGCATGAAAGGAAAGTATAATCTCAAATGCATATTCATTTCGTGCTTAATGGAAACTCATCAGTAGGAGCCAGTAATACGCCCTATGCTCACTATATATTTGGAAGAGGAATGCTATAAAATAGGATGGTAAAACCTCCTTTACGAAAGTATAAACCTGCGTAAGTAAATCCAACATCATATAAAGTCTCGACAATGCCCCTTCAAAGCCAATTCACTAAATATTATATATATATATATATATATATATATATATATATATATATATTATATATATATACAAAGCCTGTAAAGGGTACCAACACTATTGCTGTTGTGTCAGTACCTGACGCCAATAATAGTGCTGTCGAATGGGTACATGATACCAACACAATGGATTTCAAGTTATGCTAAAGTTCACCAAAATGGAGAATTAAAACTACTTCTGAACACCTGTTACTCCTGCAAATCCATACACTCTGGCCATGATCGATATCAGTTATTACATTTCGCGGTAATCATGACATTATTCAATTAAATATACAACTATATATATACGTACAATTGTGTATTAGGTGTTGCGCGCATAGTAACAAATCTGTTCATATATTACCAGATGGATAAACCAAGGTCATTCGTTTCCTGCTTCGCGGCGATTCATCAGTAGGAGTCGATATTACGTCATTTTCCTGCTAAATATTGGAGGGATGAGTCGCCAGTAAGCACGAAATGAATGTGCACCTGAGATTATACCTTCCGTTCATGTTGATTTTGGTTTATTCTTCTGTTCATATTTGAACTAATTTTTTGCTTTGATAAGTGTTTGTTTTTAGTGTCTTGATTTTACTGAAATTTTTCGTTCATGGTGTAGTTAATAGCGAAAACCAATTGGGCGATTTTGTTTTTGGTTTGCATGTACATCAATCAACATTAAGGCATCATCAATAGCAACAATTTAATTCATAAGCACAGGCATACTCGAAAATACATAGATAAATTGGGTGTGTATGAAAGTTTGCATCTATGCCTTTTTTTTGTTGTTCTTTCGATGTAGAAATATTTTTTCTGACGTATAATGCAACTAACCTAACTTATCTACACTTCGGTTTTTATAAATCGATTGATAAAATACCTGAATACTTCATGGAGTATGGGAATAGCGAAGAAATGGCTCTTCTTATCTCTGCTGTTTGAACATGCTTTTGCAATTACCTGATCCTTGTTTTGCCTAAACTTGTTCACATTTGCTTTTTCAATATTTTTGTAGTCATTTCCAAGTATTTTCTCCAATCGCCCGCTCATCAACAAAACTAGAGCAAATGCCAAACAAATTACCTGATCTGTGTTTTGACTAACGCAGCTTTCATTGTTCCAGTAGTTTTCTTTTTTCGAAATATTTCGGCTAAACTTATCGATAGCCTTCATCAGTCGCAATGTACCTCACAAGTTTAACAAACGAAACTAATGAAGCAAGCGCGTTATTTCCTCTAGCCATAATATTTATACTTCAGACTGACCTTTCATTAGATATTCGCGTGTCACATGTGTGTGTGTGCATTTTCATAACTGTTATTTTCATCTAACTAATTTAGACCAGAGTGGCTGAATAATAATTTATCAATTGCCTGTGTTAACTATTCGTTTTACACACTCAATGTCAAATGACATAACTGAGATGGCCATCACTTTCAGGTGGGGGTAGACCCATAAGTCAGAAACACTCGTCATAAAAACATGACATGAGTGATAAAACTAGAAGTCCGAAAGACCAATGCACATGTTAAATTTCAATTCAAACCACTAGGGTTGCACTCAAGATAGACAAGTTATTGGCACACTGCATTAAATAGGCGCACGCCACGCATGTGCATGTGTATGTGTATGCATAACTAAAAAACTTGGTTAAATTATTTTTGATACACATGTACGTACATCTAAATGAAACTGCAGTCAATAGACATTAATTTACCCTTTGCACGCGTCAGACAAATTATTACTTCTAAATATTGTATTATGCCAAAAAATTGACTGAGTTCATAACAAATAATGGCGTTTCACTAGATAGTCGTGCATACGTCGAAAACTGTTATTCACTAACTTAAACATAGTTACACACGCGTGCTTTCATCTAAGTGAACCACACACAGTGCATGTTCATTTCTGTATGCACGCGCTTGACTGAAGTATTAAGGTTAGGTGCGGATCCTGTATAGGTTCAACATCGTTAATATTGCTCTATTGAAGTTAATTAATATTGTTTGTATAATGTAAAATAAAGTGATCTTCGATAAAATTAATCAATATGTAACGAACATTGTAAAGTCAAATCCCATGTGTAATCGATCAACTAATACCAGAGTAAATTATCTCATACTGTATAATTTTATCTCCATTTGGATATGCAGTTAAAATAAGTGAAGGTCAAACAAGAAGCTAACATTTGAACGAATGATCCCAGAAATATGGTGAAAGATACGCTACAAATTTTGATTACGAATATTCCTAAAAAACAAGGACACTTAGGTAACTAGAATTATAAGGTAAATTAGAATTCCAATATAAAGAAAGAGGGTAATTAATTTTAATAAATTAAGTAGATTAATTCATTTATTTTAGCCTATTCTGGTCGAATATGCTTATTCGTTCTCTAGAGCTAGTCTACGTGTTTGATTCGTCAGTCCTCACTTTCTGCTGTGTTATTGCTACATTTGATATGGAGCCAAATGAACTTTCGGCCATCGTTTAATTCATAATGTCATATCTAAACTTAATTTCGTTAGCTTCCATTATCAGTCTTATTTATCTGTAACGACCGCATATCGATGTTCACGGCCAATTTTCCCTGTTAATTCTTTAAATTAAAATTTCAATTTTGAGATAAACACCGATCTAATTTTAGTTGGAATGCACAGTAAGGCTACCTTCTACCACATGTAATGACGCGGTTATAACTTTCATGATCATCATCAGAGTACGATGGCAAATTGACTAGCGAGGATCAAACCACAATGAATATATATATATATGGAAAGCAAAATTAGATATGCGAGTCTCTTCTCTAGTAGTCTCGCGAACATTGTACTGGACTAGAAACGTTTGCGAACTTGAAATTAACACTAATCCAGTCGAACAACATAGAAAAACCACCGCCATTCACACGTACTGACACGTTTCGACCATCAGTTATCATTATCACAGTACGACAGCACAATGACTAGTGAGGATCAAACCCGAATGCATATATATGGTATGTAAAATCAGTTATACAGCTCTCTCTCTCGCATAAATTTTACATGTCTATGCAGTCGCATGCATATCATTTTTTTAGATTTCACCTCATTTGTGTAAATTTTACAACTAAACTACATTTGATGCTACATATTTTATTTTCCCGCGTAGTTTGGTGTCTGATATTACCCGAGCCCATTTTTTTCTTCTTTCTATCATACATAGCGTAATTCAAATTCTAATTAAATTTACTTTCGACATCTATTATCCTTGCGTTAAGACGATACCTATTGGCACTGAATATTTCCCCAAGTCCGTTTAGTTCAATTTCCTTGTATTGTGTTACTGTTAGCTTAATCAATATGGATACTCGAGTAAGCATCCTTCCTATTAACATCGGTTTCCAATTTAAATATTGCTTAAAAGAATGAAAAATTGCGAAATTGGTATTTTCTAGAATAGCCTTATCTGTGTTTTGATTAACACAGACTGAGTTTCAGTTTTCCTGTTCGTTGGAGATATTTCAGATGCAACTGGTGGCATCCCTCGGTCAAAAGTTCTAAAAACAAACTATTGAAGCTTCATTAATTTGTTTTTAAAACTCCAACCAACAAAATAACTGGAGTTACAACCCATATCAGGTAATCTGTTTCCAATATTAGAACATTTCTCATTAATTCGACCTCAGAGAGTGGAAATTCACCCAAAGATGCTCTTTTATCGTAAATTGATGTTAATTCATGTGATTGGTTAAGTTTAAGACATTTAACATATATTCATCGCCAGGATTCCGGATACCCATCATATCATTTAGAATTAGTAATTAAAATTTGGGCTTAATAGAATATCTCTAATTTAAAATATAATGTTAATTCCTAAAAGTTTAATAAATTTGTTTGTTACGTAATACGGTGAAACCCGCAAGGAAGCTGTATTGCATATTTTGCCGCGCCTTAAAACTGATCTGGCTATAATGGTGTTGATTAGAGGTTTAGGTTTCCTCACTTCTGTGTGTTATCTAGGTAAATATACTCATAGTAACTAGGTGCTCTCTCTCTCTCGCGTAAATTTCACTTATAATTTGTGTTCCTATATTATTATCTCTGTCATTATTACTTTTTTTTAAATTTCTTGTTGTTTTGTTAATGTTTTATTCTGTCATATGGAAGTGAAACTTTAGTTACCAATGGCTTTTGCATTACTGTACATAATTTTGACGATGATGATGATCAATATGTCAAAGACGCACATGCTCATCATCTTAATAATGTGTTTGATCGTAATTTTCTTCTACCTTCCATCAACTGATGATCAATATGCAAACTTCTAAAGCATGCCGTTGTTTTAGATACTAGTATTCTTGTATACATGGAAGGTACATAATGACTCGCCAGCGTATCACTTTCATCAATCTTAAATTTACCAATATTCTCAGCCAAACACCATGCATTCATCCGTATGTGATCTAAGAAGAACGAGTAATTTATCATTCTAGAACAGAGGAACTTAGAATTTTTATACGTTGTCCAATGCCTCAACAAACATTATTTATCATAGGTTGTCGCTTTGCACTATCAGTTTCGCAAAAATACCATTGATCCCCATTTCCAAATACGCATCGAGTTCGTCCTGGTGGCTGGGCGCGGATTCGTTCCTTTCTTCCGAGGGCTTTAACGTCATTCATGCTAACCAATAGACATGAGGTACAATCTAACCTTGGTAGACTGGCTACTTTTTGGAGCGGAATTTCCCGTTTCTTCATCAGTCCTTTAATCAAACGCACACACACTGTAACAATGCTCACATTGACAGATTTAAGCAAATATGGTAACCTCGTTCCGAAACAGATCTATTTATGCTTTAATTTTTGGATTCATTAATGCTTTTAACTAAAGAATTGATCTCAGCATCTCAACCCTATATATGCAATTGCATGGAGCACATGAAAACACCCACTCTGTCTCTGTCTCTCTCTCTCAACTAATTTCGATTATTTCTCTGTTATTTTCAACCTCTGTTGTCTTTTCTCTGGATTTTTATTTTACTGTATTGCTGGTTTTATCTTTGACTTTTAGATGTGTGTTCATATCCTTCCATTGTATTTAACCAGTCGCTGAACAACATAGAAAAACTGCTGTCAGTCACACGTACTAGATTTTATTTGTGTACTCATCAAATGATAGTGAAGTGCCTTCACTGAACCGTACCATGCAATATTTCTCAAGCCCACTGCTGGCTTGCCGTTCTCATATTCATGTCTATATATTCCTACAACTAACCTGGTAGGTAAATCTGTTAACTACGTCCAAATCTTTATCGGAGAGCCGCAAGTTTGAAATAAGTGAAATGTGATCTTAATTCACGTGGTTGCAAATTTCTTATCGAAAGACATAGTGACAACTGGCATTTTATTGGCAGAATATAAGGTGATGTACAACAAAGCAATATTGTCTGCGCATTCAAGGTAGGCTAAACTGTGGCTGAAGAAATCTACGACTCCGCTATCCTGAGTGTGTAGAATACTACTCTTCATAATAATACATACATGACAAAAGTGTAAATAAAAGCAGAAGTAGACGTCTTTGCCAGACGCCATTTTTAGTAATAAACTGTATTAACGCCTTGTAGACCATGATACGAACAAAAGTGATATTCTAAAGTGCTCGTGCATTGTTTATAAAATTAAGTTGGCGTGTAGTATCACGAAAATGGGATAACTCATGTCTTTAGAGGCTAGAGATAAGCTTCTCTTAATTAGCGATTTTCAGAATGGTTGTTAATCTCAATTTCGATGAAAAACTACGGTGTTGCTATGCCCGGTAGGTATGGAAAACATTGCCTGTTCTGTGTTTGCTGTGAAGTCGTATTTTGGAAGACTTCTTACGATAGAATTCAGTACTGCTAGATTACACCGCCTAGCTGCCTCATAATACTTGACCAAATATGTGTATTTGTAGCATATTGCTGGATTCTGCAGACAAGTCGCACGATAAGCACGAAATACATGCATGGTGTTGTTGGGCAATAACAAATTACTGTGTGCAGTCCGCATTTTATTCAAATGAGAAAATACTCGTTGCTAGATTCAAGAAACTATTTAACTGCGATGATATGTGACCATTTAACGTTCACCAGGTTGGTGAAGGCGTGCCAGCTTAATGATGTAAATTTTTTAATAGGAAAATCAGTAACCGATTTTCAAATGAGCGGTCGGCCCTATCTACTCGTATCATCATCCGTAGTATAAGCATTGCCGGCATATTCGAGATACAGGAATTAAATGATATATGGGTTACGTCGGAATTAAGGTAAGTTTGCTAGACGCAGAGGATTTTTGAAGGCAGCTTCGATCATTGATGTCTCGTAATCAGATGCTTCGTGAAAAATCTAAATCACCTATCTCCACATGCAATTCCATAATTATGCGGCATCAGACTTTAAATGCTGATGTTATTGATTTAAAGATATAACATTAAGTGGGAGTATTTGTTAAAGTATAAAATTGTTATGATTGATTATTTAAAAAATGAAATTACCATTTCCATTTAACTTTACAAGTCGACTCGCGTCAGTACATGTGATTGACAATTGTTTGGCTATTCCAATGCCGCGTTTTGCGTACGCGGGTAGTAGCTTTGCACGGACAGTTTCACAAAGATCCGATTGATTACAATTTCCAATTTTCTTTTGTCTTTGATCGGGTTGAGTTTTTATTCGTTCCAATGGAAATGCGGTTCTATCACATCTTTGTTTACTGGCGACGTTTCGGTGCCTACTTTCAAGCACCATCCTCAGGCAACTATACACAGTACAATAATCACAATAGCAGATTTAAGCAAATGTGGTAACCTTGTTCCAAAACCATTCCGTTTATATTTTTTTGACTCAACACTAGTTTTAATCATAGAATTTGTCTCAGTAACTAAACTCAATATATAACTATTTGTAATTAGCAGACCAATCCTTACCTCAGCTATCTCAAATTCCCGGTATACATAATCTCATCTCGTATGCTGAATATTTTAGGGGACAGAAACAGTATCGAACATTTTCTTATTTGTTATAACTGTATTGCTACTATGTCACGGTAATCAAAATTCAAATCTGAAAAAACCAAAACCTTGACTGTCATATACTGTATTTTATTTAAAGCCGGGTACTCTAATGTATACAATGGTGTATGAGGTATTGCGCACATAGTAACAAACTAGTTCAAATATGGAGCAGCAAGTTACTTCGATGGAAGGAGAGTGAATGTCATAGCGACGCTTAGGTGAACGATTAAAGAGAGAAAGGTAGGGATAGTATGGACAACTAACGGTTTTCAAAACTGATCGTAAGCACAATGCGAAGTTAATCAACTCTTAGAAATAATTGCATAAGAATATATGCTCATATGACTAAAATAATTCATTTTACCTACATACATATATATCTAAATATAATATAGTAACACCTTAATATATATACATATATTTTTTTTTTGAAGAAGGACCATCGGTAATTGTTAACCATGAATATTTTCTATTCATATTATTTATTTATTACGTTAGTCACACCTTATATCAATATATAAAATACATGTCAATATGTATAAAAACATATATATGAATATAAGCAACAGTATGAGTGCAACATCCCTAATCCTATATATATATATATATAAATTAGTAATAAATATTTATTAGGTTATGCACACCTTATATTAATATATAAAATACATATCAATATGTATAAAAACATATATATAAATATAAGCAACAGTGTGAGTCCAATATCTCTAATCTATATATATATATGCATATATATATATATATATATATATATATATATATATATATATATATATATACGTTACATATTTCTTACAAATCATTTATTTTTCTCTTTGCCGTTTTACAAATTAATCAAATTGTATATTTATTTATTCCACCTTTATAAATATATAAAATGCATATAAATATGTATAAAACATGTAAATATAAACAACAGTGTGGTTAAATGTCTTATATATATATATATATATATATATATATATATATATATATATATATATAATTCAATATTTTTTATCTTCAAATATATATATATATTAATATATATATATATATATATATATATATATATATATATATATATCTATATATATTATGTATATAGAATAAACCTATCTATCTACAGATAGGCCTATCTATATATCCGTCTATCTACCACATTTTGAGTTCCTCTTAAAAGGATACTTGATAGCTGTTAACCATGAATATCTTCTCTAGGACCAACGTATTATTCATTTATTAAGATATTCACACCTTACATAAATATATAAAATATAAGCAACAGTGTGAGTCAAATGTCTCTAATCTAATGTCCTATCTACTAACCCTTGCTAAATCTGTATACCCTCTTCTGGAACATTTTATTGAGAAAGATAAGTATATAGGAATTGATATTGGTACAGGTCATTCGCAATCAGTTTTCTATAAGCGAGGTTTTTTACTTAGGTTCCCACTTAATTCAGGTTCCGCAGCCTCACGTTTTCTGACCGTAGAAAATGCTTCATTAAATATTGGGCCCAATGATTTTTCTACCGATGTTACATTCATTACACCTTTTCCTGATTTTATTTCAATTGACTCTCTAATTAGTCTAGTTAATCTGTTGCGGTTGCATAACGCGATGCGTTTACATCCCTCCCAGTCTATTTCATGACCCGTTTCCTTCGAATGCCTAGCTAGGTCTGATCTTTGAATGTGTCCATATTTGCAGGCTGTCTTGTGTTCACCTCTACGAACCTTTATAGGTCGCATGGTTTCGCCTATATACCTGAGATTACATTCTTTGCAAGGTAACGCATATACTCCTGATGTCTCGAGGGGTTCTACTCTTTCTTTTTGGTTAGGTAGTTTATTGCCTATAGTAAGCGATTGTGCCAAAATCAGGAAAATGTGTAATGAATGTAACATCGGTAGAAAAATCATTAGGCCCAATATTTAATGAAGCATTTTCTACGGTCCGAAAACGTGAGGCTGCGGAACCTGATTTAAGTGGGAACCTAAGTAAAAAACCTCGCTTATAGAAAACTGGTCGCGAGTGACCTGTACAAATATCAATTCCTATATACTTATCTTTCTCAATAAAATGTTCCAGAAGAGGTATACAGATTTAGCAAGGGTTAGTAGATAGGACATTAGATTAGAGACATTTAACTCACACTGTTGCTTATATTTATATATGTTTTTATACATATTTATATGTATTTTATATATTTATATAAGGTGTGAATAAATAAATATACAATTTGATTAATTGGTAAAAAAACAGCAAAGAGAAAAATAATAATTTGTAAGAAATATGCAAACGTATATATATATATATATATATATATATATATATATATATATATATATATATATATATATATATATATATATATATGGTGTTACGATATTATATTTAGATATATATGTATATAGGTATAATGAATTATTTTAGTCATATGAGCATATATTCTTATGCAATTATTTCTAAGAGTTGATTAACTTCGCATTGTGCTTACGATTAGTTTTGAAAACCGTTAGTTGTCCATACTATCTCTACCTTTCTCTCTTTAATTTTTCACCTAAGCGTCGCTATGACATTCACTCTCCTTCCATCTAAGTAACTTGCTGCTCCATATTTGAACTAATTTGTTACTATGTGCGCAATACCTCATACACCATTGTATACATTAGAGTTCCCGGCTTTAAATAAAATACAGTATATGACAGTCAAGGTTTTGGTTTTATCATTTTTGAATTTTGATTACCGTGACATAGTAGCAATACAGTTATAACAAATAAGAAAAGGTTCGATACTGTCTCTCTCCCCTACAATATTCTGCATACGAGATGAGATTATGTATACCGGGAATTTGAGATAGCTGAGGTAAGGATTGGTCTGCTAATTACAAATAGTTATATATTGAGTTTAGTTACTGAGACAAATTCTATGATTAAAACTAGTGTTGAGTCAAAAAAATATATAAATAGAATGGTTTTGGAACGAGGTTACCACATTTGCTTAAATCTGCTATTGTGAGTATTGTGCTGTGTATAGTTGCCTGAGGATGGTGCTGGAAAGTAGGCACCGAAACGTCGCCAGTAAACAAAGATGTGATAGAACCGCATTTCCATTGGGACGAATAAAAACTCAACCCGATCAAAGACAAAACAAAATTGGAAATTGTGATCAATCGGATCTTTGTGAAACTGTCCGTGAAAAGCTACTACCCGCGTACGCAAAACGCGGCATTGGAATATATGAAGCTGGCACTCCGACAAATCAATTTACAAAATAGTTTGGCTATATTGAGTGAAAGGTTAAATAGAATTGTGATTGGTGCTTACCCACATCTCCAGAACCTTACTTTAAAAAATTGTTTTTACATACCGCGCACTCGATGATTACATGCTTTTATTTATTGGTTCGTCGGTTAAACTTTACATATAATGCTTTTTTATATATGCATTTAGATTTATTGTCCAATTTTGCCAAATGAATAATAAATAATAAAAATGGGCTGTGTATCTCATTGCATTTTTAATGTACCTGCAATGGTGTAGGTAATTAAAAACTATGCCGAGATGTACATATATCTAGTTCCTAAGTTGTAGAACATGTTTTGTGTGTATTCTTAGTCAGGCTTAACGTAGACATGAAATAGTTTTATTTAGTAAATAATAAATTTAAAATTTCATTCTCTGTATCTGCTTGTGTACATAGAAATGAGAACATGCCTACAGTTAGTTTATGCCTGTGCTTAATGGGATATCTATTTTAGTGTCCTTGTTGGGTCAATTTAATAATAAAATATATGTCAATATATCATGTTTTGCAAGAGGAGAACTGTCGGCTACGAATTTCCATGTACTTTACGTGACTAAACGCCCCAGATTGGGAACGGTTTGCGCACATGCTTGACCTGTTTAATGAGGTGTACTGTGTGACCGACCGACTTGCATTATTAATCGGCTTTGACGTAATAAGCAATATTCACTTTAAAATATTTCAACCAAGTGGTTACAGTAAACTGAGTTCATTGTCTAAATAATATCAAATCAAATTGTTGAGGTTAATTTGAATATATATATATATATATATATATATATATATATATATATATATATATATATATATAATTGACAATCGCATTCAATGTTAGAGTTCTGTGGTGAATGAGACGAGTTGTGTGATTTTCCTATCTACAGAATAGCTGCTGCTGCGAAATAATAAACGAGACTATATATTAATTAATAAACTTCGCTTCTGCTAGTATCTTCAATCAGTATTCTAGATTAGTTAATATACTTTTATCTCATATAATCATAATTGTAGATTTTTTGTAACCAACCCAATCTCAACTATGTCTGTCATGTAATGTCTCAATGCAGTCTTCTTTCTCATAAAAGCATCCTTATCATTTAGGATTAGTTCACAAATTATTACTAGCCTAAACGTAACCTTTGAGTAGTACATGTTTACAAATGGCTGATTTTTGTGAAGGAGCTGCATATCTTAAATATATGATACAGTGAATCCTCGCTAATCGCGGTAGATAAGTTACAAGACCGGGCACGATATCTGAAAATTAGCGAATTAGGGACACCTTATTTACGGTAATTATTTAACATATATTCCGACATTAAAATCCCCCTTTATGTACTGTTAACAAACTACTCTCTAACAGACCACGTATGTATAGATCCATAATCTGAAACAGGAAAAAAATATTTAAATGTTAGAATATTAAAATTTAAAAAAAATAGTGTTTTTACTGTTAGAGTATTAAAGTTAAAAAAATGACAAATTTTGAGTAAATAGCTGTAAAACTCTGGTCGGACGTCTTTAGGGAAATACTATTTTTTCATTTAAAAAAAATACTTTATGGAATTAACAAAATATTTTGGTTCTTCATATATCGCGACTATTTTCGACATTACAGGAAAATCCGCGATATATTTTATTATTTACTCATAATGTAATTTAAAAATCCATGATGTCATGAACTCCGCGAAATGGAGTGTCTCATATACATATATATGAGTATATAGTACATATATATACATATACATATATATATATATATATTTATATATATATAGAATATATAATTGACAATCGTATTCAATGTGCGAGTTCTTTGTCGTACGGAATGAGTGGTCTGATTGAACGACATGATATTATTGTCCTATCTACAGGATTGCTGTTTCAAAATAAAAAGGAGTATATCTATTAATTAATATTAATCAAGGTTCGTGAACCTTGATAGCAAAAACACATGCCCGACTATTCATGTACATTTGTCAGTCTAAACTTCGTATTGTATCTGTGGAAAAGGCAATTCACCAGTTACCGTTTCGTCCTTACTAGGAACTCGTCACACTGCCGTCCAGAAGGTCCTTCGCGGTCAGGGCTCGAACCTGGGACGTCGATCTCGGAATCTGGTTCTCTAACCACTGGAGCCTTGCCTGCTGCAGTGATTAGAGCACCAGATTCCGAGGCAGACGTGCCCAAGTTCGAGCCCTGACCGCGGCAAATTCTGGCCACTTCATGATAAGTTCCTAATAAGGACGAAACCGGTCTACTGGACGAATTGCCTTTTTTACACTATATGATTCTTAGTTTATACTGACATATGTAAGTAATAAATGATTATATATATTTCCGGTATAAATTAAACAGCACTATATTGGAAATGTTACACACACACAAAAAGGCAAACATATATACACATTATGTTATTAAATAACCTCGAAATAAATCGACTATCAACCACTAAAAGCACGCAATTGAGTATTATACTGTGTTATATTCAAAGGCAGTGGACTTTGTGAAAAAAATATGTTAGACATAGACATATATATATATATATATATATATATATATATATATATATATATATATATTGTATTGTATTATTGTGCTACGGCTCGATTTTAAAACTATGGTTAATTACGTTTCCTCTTTTCTCGATATTTCGGACTAATTCATATACGGTAACAGGAAATTAGTAAATTTTCAACATTTCTCCATCTTATGTAACTTGACATATTTCTGGTTTCGCTACTATTTGATGCACCTGTAATGATATATTGAAATTTAATTCTGCGATGACTTAGTTTTACGGTAAATGCACAGTTATGTATATCTATACTGTATTAGGAATGACGATGATCTAATATGGTGTACCTCATCATCATAATAATCTGATGACAATTCGTCAGTGCGTAAACATATATATTTAAAAATTTATTTCGGTGAACCATCATTGTCGATTTATTTTTAAAACTAATTAATTTGCTGCGCATAATTCTCTTTTTTTAGCGCAATTTAAAGGAGAATATGTCTTTTAAAACTCTGTTTTGTTAGGTTTACGCCTGTCTAATGTCGGATAATAATTATCATATCTACTTAGAATGCATCGTGAGAATAGCACTAACGCTTGCTTTTTACCTCAGTATCTTGATTTGTGTTACTATCAAAGAGAAATTGGTATTTTTAGTATATTTTTTGATAGAAATTATATATTTCAAAAGTTAACAAATGCGTTTGATTAATCAGACGGCTTTTGACTTTCTCTAAATCAAGTTTGCGAGCTTGAAGTAAATACCAATCCCACTTTATTTAACCTGTCGAACAACAGAACAAAACTACCGTCAGTCACACGTAATATACTTTTACTATGTTGTTCGACTTGTTAAATAAATTGAGATTGTTGTTTACTTGAAGGTTACAAACTTGATTCAAAGAATTGTTAACACCAGCGGCGACATAACTGATTGTTTAATTGTATTATCTTTTTAATTTATCTGTTGTTCTCTTTTGCGTGGTTGTGTGCATGTCTGCGTCTTCTCGTCGTCCAACGATTTTCTCGGTACCAACTCTACTTGTTGTTGATCCGATTTTTCATCATGTCATGGTGCCTAAATGATTTTAAAATATCGCCTTCGGCTTTGCTCGATTCCGCCTGATTGCGTTGTTCGTTCCAATTTTTTGGTGAAATGTCTTCCATTGATTTGGCTATTGACAACACAGGTTAACCAAGCCGCGGTAAGTCGTTTTCACTTATTCCTAGCATTGCTTTTTATTGATTTCCAATGTAGGTAACTGAAGTCGTTCATGCTGTCGTCTATGCAATAATCAGCGTTAACGTGGGCGTACGCACAAAAATATCGATTTTTTAGAATGCTTACATGAAAGAAGTATGAGCTTGGAAAGTCTCCAGATGCAACAAAAAGCCAACTTCGATTAACGTTTTAGGCGTTCTTTCGGATGGGCATCTTACATCGTGTGGCCCAAAGTCGGCTGTTTAGAGAGATCTATTCAGTCAGCGTAGCTTCAGCCTGTTTTTGACGAGAGTCAATTATTTCGTACCAGAGGTTCCGTTTTGTGCACGATGTTCTGTTATACATGTGGGATCATGGATTTTAGTTTAATATGCGCAACAAACATCAATTTAAAATATCCTATTCACGTTCTATAGTCTCCAGTTGCCGAATATGTTTAATATTCTTACACCAATGGCTTTGACTAAATAATTAACCAAGATTTGAGATATAGTGATTTGCCTGAATTATTTGCGTTGTTTTGATATTTTATCGACATCCACCTTATTCAATTAAACAACAATTGATTGCGCGGGTGGTGGTAGCAATGCTTTAAATCAAGTTTGCGAGCTTGAAGTAACCAGACGTGGAACAACATAACAAAACTACCGCCGTCGTACCATGATGATGATCATGGAAGGTCGAAATGCGTCAGTGCATTGCGACTGGCGGTAGTTTTGTTATGTTCGACGACTGGTTAAATCCACCTTATTCTTTGTTTCTACGAGAGATTTTTCATTAGACGGTTAATGTGAGGCAGTTAACGTAAGATACGCAGAATTGGAAATATAAATGTCTGCAATAGCTTGGTTCAACATTGCCATCCTACAAGACTTGCAGATAGGGGGAGCCCTTATCTCTTTCTCGACCACTAATTTGGTAGGTAATCAGTCTTTTTTTGATAACTCATTATTCTGTGTGTACTTTGAAAGAGCATTAGCTTGAATGTTTTTAGTGCGTATGGTTTGGATTCATAACTTTTCTTCTTCAACGTGGTCTGAAAATTCAAGCTGATGATCGTCATCTGCTCAGGCACCAGTGGTCAATGTTTCCTTAGTGACTGGCATTCTCTCTCTTATTCTGCACAGTAAACCGAATTCTAGGCTTGTAATAGGATGATGCCTGTATTCCAGTAATCCCCGGAAGGCGGGTGCTACCATTTCTGGTACGGCTAGCGTGGGCTCACCAGTTATCAGACCGGATTTTTCTTTGGCTACTGGTCAACTATACAAAAGCCAAGTAAAATACTGGTTTTCTGTTTATTATGATGAAGAGCCACGTGGACGGGCGTTAATCTGTATATTTGTGAATTGTTGTCATATGCCCGTCTGAAATCCACTGTGCAAATGGCTTATCTGCATGACATTGTCGGAACTGAGTGGATTACTGTCGCGTCCTGCGTGAATTGTTTATGCATAAGAGTTTTATTCCCGATCCCACCATGATATTTGAATGTTCTAATCGTGTCATGCAGATACCTGTTTTGTTGGAGCAGATTCACATGAAAGTAATTCAGTGTCGTTTGCTCTCTCTTTAATTGCGTGGTCATTTTTCCGACTTGATAGTTATACTTTATCAACTATAGATAGATTTCCGATTCACGTGCGCAATCATGAACTGCGTGAGTGAAGAAGACAGTTACTTTAATTACATTTGCGAACTTCAAATAAGCAGCAACTTCTTTCTATTTACGAATCGCCTAACAGAAAAATACACTGTCAACAACACATCTTGTCTTGTTAAGATCGTTCCTGGCTATCCTCAGAGCACAATGCCAAACTGACTAACGACGATAAAATCTAAATTCACACTACGCATTTTTGTGTCGTGCTCTGATGGAGATCAAGGAACATCGAATCGTGTTAGTGTGTGAAGCTAAGGTTACTTTTGCTCTGGTATGTGACTTGTTAACTAAAATGTGATTTGTGCTTATTCCAAACTATCAAACTCGGTTTAACTGAATGGCGAAGTCGTCGTCAGCTCCCCTGTGATGAATAAATTCCTTTTTTGTATAACTTATATATTGATTTTTATTTCATATGCATTGTGGTTTGATGCTCGTTATTCAGGTTGCCGTCATGCTCGGATAATGACTGTGACAGTTCGACACGCATCGGTACGTGCGTGTGATGGTAGTTTAGCTATGTTTTGCGACTATTCGAATAAAATAGAATCTGCGTTCACTTCAAGTCCGAAACCTGATTAGAAGGACGGTTGATAAGTGTTTGGAAGTTCTGCAGTTAGTACTACTGCAATTGCAACTACGTTGAATTGGAGTAGAAAGGCATTAAAAACGTGAATTTGTGCTATGCTCAGTTATCAGCCTGGTGCAATGATGTATTATTGCCTCCGAATCGTAGTTAAATTTAACATTTTGAATACTCACACAATGTTTTCGTTGTGCTCATACTAAATCGTGCAACAAACCTGTGCAGATTGAACGCCGTCGTCAGTAATTTGAAGCTTTTACGGCTTCGTTCTACACACTTGTGATTTCTTTTCGTGTTCGAGAAACCTCGATCAGATTATTGAAACATGTTGCTCGTGACATATTCGCAATGGGTGAGAAAATGTATCGTTTCTTTGTATTCTACTTCCTTTTCTAATTTCCTTCAATATGTAACTTATTTTCAGAATGCATAACTTTAAATGTTATTGGTTTTGTGTCTTTGTGTGTGTGCGTGCGTGTATTTGTGCTGAAATATAGTTGTCAGATCACAAGGCTATTCTGATTCAGAGCGCTCGACTCACAGACACCATGACAGTGCCATCGGCCCGAGCTGCAATTCTATGGCTGCTTGGTGAGTATAGTCATCGTGTGCCGCGTTTGGTTCCTGACGTATTGCGTAAAATGGCCAAGACATTTCCGGATGAGGCACCAATTGTTAAGTTACAGGTGTGTTTGCGTGTGTTTATTTGCGCTTATGTTTAACTGTGAATATCATCTTAGAGTACGCATAGACGAGCTAAATAGTGTTTCTATATACTTTTAAGTTTTAATGATCAATTAATGCATTAATTGCTACTTTTGTCGGACTTTTTCTCGTGTATGCACATACGTATTATTTTTCGCGTACCTAGTAGCAAACTAGTTCAAATCGGCTGAGAAATATATATCGAAGTCAGCATAAATGAAAGACGTAATCTCATGTACACACGCATTTCATACTTATTGGCGACTCATTAGTAGCAGACATTCAGAATGGTGGTTATTCGCATTTATGGGGGAACTTTTGCCTATTTCCATAATCATAGTGTTGATACCCTTTACAAATTTCGTACGTACTATATATAGTGGGTTTACTTTGAGTCGCATTCCTAAAGACTATATGGGTATAACTCGACCACTACTTTAATACACAGATGTATAGGATATTGCACCTTCCAATTGTCAAATACTACTTGACAAAATATATAGTGGATTTGGAGCATAAAGCCGGCTTCTACTGATGAGTCGCCAGTAAACACGAAACGCTTGTGTACATGAGGTGATTCCATTTTTTCAGGCTGACTTTGAAGTTTCCTTCAGGCTCTATTTGAACTAACATGTTACCAAGTAATCAATGTTTAATAGAAAATTTTGTATATTTTGTTTCGGCGTCCTTTTTCTGTGGACCGTCTTTCTATTTAAAATAGGTAAATAATTTTGTGCTTTTTTACATTGAATCAGTTGACAAACTGGAGCAAAATCACTTAAGTACAATAATTAACAGCTTTTTATACTTCATGAGTGTCTAGGGCAAAATCCAGACTCCCGATGGCCAAAAATTGTTGCTGTGCATCTGAACTTTACGCTGGATGGTAAGAAATATGCTTTGCTAACAAGGAGATGGCCTTATCATCCGTCTTTCTTTTGTAGCGCCTCTTAATGCTTCTACGATTTGGCGTTACCCGTGACAGCTAACGATTAAAATTGTTGTAGCGTTTTAGTTTATGTTCTCATGACCGAAGTATATTTGTCTTTTATTGAATTTAATGCCTTATTTACAGCATACCTTTTTCTCTGTCGCATAACCACTCAGTCTTCAATGATGCAGTTAAATATATTATTCTGCTTGTAAAAATAATCTTCTAACCAACTAACTGTATCGAGTATGTATTAGGTGTTGCGAACCTAGTAACAAATTAGTTCAATTGCACCCAGAAGGATAAACCAAAGGCGGCATGAACGGAAAGTATAATCTCATGCACATTCGATTCGTGCTTACTGGCGACTCATCAGTAGGAGCCTGTATTACGCCCTTTAACCCCTATATATTTGGTCGAAGAATGTTGGATAATAGGACGGTACAATCTCCTAGACGAATGTGTAAACCTGCAATAGTGAAGCTAACATCATATAAAGTCTACGACAATGCAACTTCAATGCTAACTCACACTATATAATATATATACCGAGTCTGTAAAAGATACCAACACTATGGCTATTGTCTTTGTAACCGATACCAACATTATTGTACCGAAAAGGTACATGGTACTAACACTATGGCTTCCGAGTCGGTACATGGTACCAACCTGATGGATTTCAAGTATGTATTAGGTGTTGCGAACCTAGTAACAAATTAGTTCAGTTGTGACCAGAAGGATAAACCAAAGGCAAAATGAACGGAAAGTATAATCTCATGCACATTCGTTTCGTGCTTACTTGCGATTCGTCAGTAGGAGCCGGTATTACGCCTTTTAACCACTATGTATTTGGGTGAAAAATATGGGATAATAGGACAATTATGTATTAGGTATTGCGAATATATATATATATATATATATATATATATATATATATATATATATATATATATTATTTTGAAATGCGAGCTTTAATAAAATTCATTGTACCCTTCCTGTGTGCAAAAACAAAAAGAAATTTTATCAGATATAAGAAACATTTCTTTCGCATTGTCTTCTCAAATATCTACTAATGAACATATCTTTATATATAAATTGGAAAGCAAAACAAGATAGAAATATGTGAACATAGAGAGAGTGTGAAAAACTAGAAACCAATCAAATTGCGTGCGTCACATCCAGTTCAAGCTCAATGCTTGTACGTGCTTCTTCTGCTTACATAAATCCGGCTGCAATTTGTTTATCCATAAGGCTTCGTATGTGGCTAGCTCCCTTTTGTTTTTGCATTTAGTAATTACTTTGAATGCTACGTCTGGAGAACATACGTGCGATGTTTCGATGATGTGTTGCGCAATAGCAGACGTGTATTCACCATTTGATTTAAAACAGGCGTTTAAGTTGCAATGTTCTCTCATTCGAGTAATTAACCGTCTGGTCGATCGGCCTACGTAAGTTGATCGACAACTTGCGCATGTATATTGGTAAATAATATTTGATATCGACATTAACGGCTGTTTCTCTTTGATTGCTGGTAAAGGCAAGTGTGTTACCCTAAATAACACTCGTAGTTTGGCTGCATTAAATGTGCGTGTTAATGCTGCTTCAACTTTCTTTTGTGCCATTCGGGAAACTGCATCCCCCTTAAATGGGATGTTTAGGTAGACTGTTTTCTTTTCTGGCCCATAATACGTCTGTTTCTGTTTAATTCCCCTTTTAATAATTGATTCAATTAATTGATCTGGGATAGCCATTAGACATTAAATCGTTAATTGCTTTATTATATTCATTTTATTTAGAATCTTAAATAACCAACCTGGAAATCAAATTTGATTTCCATATATATTCAATGTGGTTTGATCCTCGATAGTCAGTTTGCCGTCGTACTCTGATGATGATCAAGGAAGGTCGAAACGCGTCAGTGCGTTGCGACTGGCGGTAGTTTTGTTATGTTGTTCGACGACTGGTTAAATACAATGGGATTGGTGTTTACTTCAAGCTCGCGAACTTGATTTAAAGAATTGTTACCACCACCTGCGCAAACAATTATTGTTAAATTGTATTGCCTATATATGTATATGTGGCGAAAGCTACAAACAGTTAATGCTCGTGACTGCATAGAAATTGTGCAGCCGACATTTCCAGTCAAGTTCAATGTATGCGAGACTGCTAGATGTGAGAGCCGCATATCTAAATTTGATTTCCATATATATTCAATGCGGTTTGATCCTCGATAGTCAGTTTGCCGTCGTACTCTGATGATGATCAAGGAAGGTCGAAACGCGTCAGTGCGTTGCGGCTGGCGGTAGTTTTGTTATGTTGTTCGACGACTGGTTAAATACAATGGGATTGATGTTTGCTTCAAGCATGCAAACTTAATTTAAATAACTGTGCCGACCATGTTGGTTTATGGTAAATTGTTCTGCTTAATTTACCATTAGTTTCTTTCTTTAATAGTACATCTAGGAAAGGCAGACAGTCATCTTTCTCGTGCTCTGACGTGAAGCCGATATTTTTATGTGATTTGTTGAAACTTTGAAGCAATGTTCGTGATTGCGCCCTGTTCTTAAGTACAATAAATATATCATCCACACAGAAAACAGTCTACCTAAACATCCCATTTAAGGGAGATGCAGTTTCCCGAATGGCACATAAGAAAGTTGAAATAGCATTAACACGCACATTTAATGCAGCTAAACTACGAGTTTTATTTAGGGTAACATACTTGCCTTTGCCAGCAATCAAAGAGAAACAGCCGTTAATGTCGATATCAAATATTATTTACCAATATACATGCGCAAGTTGTCGATCAACTTATGTAGGCCGATCGATCAGACGGTTAATTACCCGAATGAGAGAACATTGCAACTTAAACGCCTGTTTTATGAATCGTGGTTGCATCCTCAGTAATTAGTTTACCGTCGTGTTCCGATGATTATCATAGAAGTATGTATAAATTGTTGCGAACCTAAAAACAAATTAGTTCAGTTGTGTTCAGAAGGATAAACCAAAGGCAGCATGAACGGAAAGTATAATCTCATGCACATTCGTTTCGTGCTTACTGGCGACTCATCAGTAGGAGCCGGTATTACGCCCTTTAACCACTATATATTTGGGTGAAGAATGTGGGATAATAGGACGGTACAATCTCCTAGACGAATGTGCAAACCTGCAGTAGAATAGCTAAAATTGTATAGTGTCGACAATGCGACTTCAACGCTAACTCACAATACATAATATATATACCGAGTCTGTAAAGGATACTAACACTATGGCTATTGTGTTAGTAACCGATACCAACATTATTGTACCGAAAAGGTACATGGTACTAACATTATGGTTTCCGAGTCTAGTAGATTATACCGTCCTATTATCCCACATTCCTCACCCAAATATGTAGTGGTTAAAGGGCGTAATACCGGCTCCTACTGATGAGTCGCCAGTAAGCACGAAACGAATGTGCATGAGATTATACTTTCCGTTCATGCTGTCTTTGGTTTATCTTTCTGGTCGCAATTGAACGAATTTGTTATTAGGTGCGCAACACCTAATACATACTTGCATATATATTAGCTCCTCGCAACATCAGTATTTAATAATATAACGCTTATATCGCTTCCTACTAAGTTTTACGAATTAAGGTCAAGGAGCCCATTTGATGAATTCTATGCCCATTGGACACGTAAATTTGTTTTAAATCGAACCCATGTCAAAACTTAACTCTCTATCATCTCCTTCATGGTTTGACCTAGTAACTTTGTCAATAAAATTTTAAATATTAATTAATGCGTGTGGTAGATAAATAAGTGTATGTTGAAACTATGAAAAAGCGGTTGGGCGAACTTATAAACTGGCTAGTCTTGAACATTCACGATAATTCTTGTTTAGTTTCCTGGTTTTTTTAAAATTTCTAAGCCATTAATAGTCAGTGGGATTTATC
Source organism: Eudiplozoon nipponicum (assembly GCA_029291075.1). Taxonomy (NCBI): domain Eukaryota; kingdom Metazoa; phylum Platyhelminthes; class Monogenea; order Mazocraeidea; family Diplozoidae; genus Eudiplozoon; species Eudiplozoon nipponicum. Next base: position 198,026 of record JAQBSW010000046.1, on the reverse strand, counting down.
TTGTTGTATGAGGAAGTCACCAACTACAGGGTCCACTTCCATGTTATAAGTATTTTTTTAATTAATAGTTTGACTTCGCCTTTTATTCTCACAATAGGTTCTTTATTTTATTGTAAATGGCGTACTTATTACATTTTTTCGTATATCCTTTCATTATAATCCATACTATAACGAGTCCTCTCCTATGAGCCTTCTGGAAAGTGACATCATTGGAGCTTAACTGGTGTATGAGTTCTGTATTAGCATTATTTTATTCGCGCTTCACATCTGTTTTTGTTACCAATAATGTGTCTAGGTCCAATTCACAAATCATCTTGTATTTGATTGATTACGCAAAACTACTTCTCTGAAAATTGGTAGAAGAAAATAACATCAATAAAGTCTTCAGCTGGAGTTGCTGCAAGTCAGGCAGGGCTACGTTTGATAGCTGTCGTTATGGTTGATTTGTTAATTTCTTGTTAATTAATCAACTCACTGAGATCTTGTGTATGCACAGACATGCAGTATATGTACTTAAAAAGAAATAGTTGCTTTTTGGATGTATGTATGTATATATGTTTGTCGTGTATGTATGTATGTATGTATGTATGTATTTATGTATTTATGTATGCACGCATGTATGTATGTAGTATGCATGCACATGTATATATTTTTTGTGCTTGTATTTATGTATATATATATATATGTATGTATGTTGTTGTGTGTGTGTGCGTGTGTGTGTATTTGGCATGTATGTATGTATGTATAAATGTATGTAGGTATACATGCAATCATGTATGTATTCATGCATGTATGTATGTATATGTGAATGGATGTATGTATGTATTTATGTATGCATGATGAAGATTTATATATATATATATATATATATATATATATATATATATATATATATATATATATATATACGCGTATATATGTATGCATTTATTAGGTATGAAGGCATGCATGCCTGTATTGTAAGGTCTCTGAAATGTCAGTATATATTCTTGAAACAGTGAAACTTTCTGTTAGCTAAGCCTCAAATATTACCCGAAGACCTATTAGACTGCAACTTAAGTTTTCTTATATTTGATTTTATGTCCTTTTGGAACAGAAATGCTAAACGATGTAAGAGCTGATTTTTATTTCGCTATTTACAAAAGAAAGTACGAAATTCATGAAAATTGTCATACTTATTTAAAGAAAATGACCGTCATATACGATGGCGTGATGCAAACTGTTTTTGTTTCTCTTTAAAGATACTCAATTTAGCTGTGAAGTTATGCATCACGAATCCACGACAAACGCATCAGCTTGTGCAGTACATTTTTAATTTGGCCAAATACGATCAGAACTACGATATCCGCGACCGATCACGTCTTCTTCGGGCCCTTATTTTTCCAACGCAAACACAGACACAGACGTCGAATTCCGAAGAGCCGGTAAATCATTAACATTGACATATACTTTGTTTTCTTGAGCGGAGATATGCTTCTACCTTTGTTAGGCATGGTGGGTTCAGTAACAGGATAGTTCATCTAGAGTCAAGAGGATATGTCAAGCTCGACTTGACCAACTGGGGCAATCCCATTTACGTGTGCGTTTTGGTGCCTACTGACGACGCATCAATGGAGGATGCCCAACCATTAACAACGTCTGTGTGAATGGTGGGTTTGACGCCGGATTCTATTAGTTAACTGCTAGTAAGCACGAAACGCTCTCGTCAATGGAATAACACGTTTTGTTCATGCTGAGTTTGGTATTTCATTCTGATCCTGTAAGGATGACCTTGTTACTAGTGGTATATTTCCAAATACCGTAAATAATAAGTTTCGTTTTAGGGTTTAATTTTGCACTTGAGCCAGCTCTGGTTTATATTTATTAGTGTGAACTCATTTGTTAGGTAATCGGTATGCCTGATGGAACCATTTGGGAAAACGCGAAGTAAAATTCGTCTAAAGTGATGCACCTCATATGTAGTTAGCAGTGTTAGATTTTTGCGTAGGGAGTGATGCGCTTCGAATGCCCACAATTACATTTGAATGCAATGTTCAGTGTTACTGTACCGCATACATTTTAGCTGCTTTGAGCTGAAAGCCATGAACAGTCCTAATATTGTGAGCATTAGTTAATTGCCTAATTTCCCTTGTCTTCTTCATTATTTCTACTTCGTGTTAATTTTGCATGCTCTTGGTTATCCACAGATTGCAGTCTCCACCAAGTAAAATTTTGCCAAAAATTTAAACATTATCCTAGCTTCATTTGTCGAGAGTAAGCGGCTCAGTTAATTAACATCCGAGACAATACTCCTTCGAATATGTACTAAGGATGTTCACTTCCAGATCAGTGATGGATATTTCACGTAAGTCGATTAAATGGGAATTTACAGTTCTTTACGGGTTCTATTGGCAGACTAATAGAGGTGAGAGCCGCACATCTAATTTTGCTTTCCTTATATATGCCTTGTGGTTTGATCCTGTCTAGCCAGTGTGCCATCGTGTTCTGACGATGATCATGGAGGATCGAAACATGTGACTGACGATATCTTTCCTATTTTGTGCTACTGGTGTAAGGATTGGCATTGCTGCTTATCTCAAGTGCACAAACGATTGCATAGAAAATTTTCAACCGACATTCCAGTCAGGTGCGATGTAACAAGTGACTACTAAGATCGAGGGCCTTATTTTGGTTTCCAACGAATTTTATGTACTTATGTAGGCTACTTCGAGCAGAACTAATCTATATGAGTCGCTAGTGAGCACGGAACGCATGTGAGCATGATATTATACCTTTTTTAATGCTGACCTAAACATATCTATCTTGTCCTATTTTGACTAAATTTTTACCAGGTACGCAGTTGTTATGATGTGAATTTAGGAGTAAATCATGTACTGAAGCCTAAATTTATTATAATGCTGGTTTATAAAAGACAAATAAAAAATGTCATTTTGTTTTCGCCGGAAGTCAACTCGACGTTAATATCCGATACTTTATATATTCAAAAAATGGCAAAACAGCAATTCACTTTCGAATATTGCTGCCTGGATATATATTAGTATAGGAGATTTACTGTCTTCCTGGCCCACATTACTTGACCAAATGTATATTGAGTATGGTTGTTGTACCGGCTCCCACTGATGAATCTCCAGTAAGCACAAACCGAATATACACGTGAGGTTATACCCTCCGTTCATGCTGACTTTCGTATAGCCTTCTGTTTCTATTTGAACTAATTTGTTACTATGTACACAATTCGCAATGAATAATTTCACTTGCTTAGTGACTGTATCCACGTTGACCAGGTTTCCGCCAAGCAGTTATGATGTTCAAGGATGATCAAACCTTTTCGGTATATGTGACTGATTATTGCTTTGCTCCGTTGCGCTAATGTCTAGTTGAATGGGGTAGGTATTAATCTCAAGTCTACAAAAGAATATTTGTTGCAACGGATCACCTTATTTCAGTCGAACTGTCTAATTTTAACTAGTCACGCACATACAATAGCTGTTTTGTGCGCTTTGTTGGTAGGACTGGTCAATTGATGAAAAATATTGAGCTAAGGACGAAACTGGCTTATTGGATAAATAACCTTTTCTACATTGCACAGGACTTATTTTATACCGGCAAATGTTTATATTTAATGGGGTTGGTGTTTATACCACGATCGCCACCTTGATTTAAATAAATGTTTTCATCGCTCGCGCACCAATGGTCGTTTTATTCTATTTTGTGGACAGTTCGCTGTTAAATCACTGTTGTTCCTAACTACGAACCCTTATTTTCGTTGATCGTAGCAGTGTCCATAGGTCATCATGGCAGCTTCTATATGCGACTGAAACTGTAGAGGGCGGTAGACTTGCATCACGTGGTTGAACAAAACAATTTGCGATATCTGCCACCTGGCCACGCCATGTGCTATACTCAATTCTCGGGGTAACTGTCGGTAAATGGATTCCAATGGCGAAACTTTGTGCACTTTGCCCTATTTTTATGCTCAGATATCCGTATATGGATATATGTATGTATTTAGCTCTGTACTCGCAGTGTATACTATTTTAATAATTTTCAATTTTTATTTTCTTTATTGTTTTTTTAGTTTCGCAATGATTAATTTTTTGTTTACAAATTATTTCAAGAGTGAACTTTAAGTTAATCAGAATATTTCTTTACTCACGTCCGACTGCTTGAAGCCCAAAGAAATCTTGGCCGGATAATCGAGGATCCCGAACTAGTTGTACCAATGAATAGACCATGAAACGGTTCGATATAACTATATAACTTTTTATCGTGCTCCGGTGGGTTCTGCCGATGGGTCATCGGAAGAGATTTCTCGCCATCTTCCGCGCAATGGAAAGCTATTTGGCATGGCTGGAGGTGTGCGGATCAAACCGCATATCTAATTTTGCTTTCCATCTAAATGCACTGCGATTTGATTCGCGCTAGTCAGTTTGCTTTTGTGCTCTGATGATGATCATGGAATGTCGAAACGCGTCAGTACGTGTGACTGACTATAGGTTTTCTGTCACTCAACGACCGGTTAAATATAATGAGATTGGTGTTTACTTCAAGCTCACAAACTTGATTTAAAGAATTTACGTATATGCTTTAAGTAATTACGCTTTTATGTTTTGTTCTTCTTCATTTCAGACGATTGGCTATTTGGCGAGACATGTGCGAAAAATCTTTCTTGCGACTAAACCAGCACCAACTTTGTGCTCGAGTTTCACTGGTAAGCAACCTTACTTGTATGTGTACGTTGCCGATATACTACGATGGTTATGTTAATCGGCGTTCGCAAATGCTGTATCTCTGTGTTTTTGCGAAGACTCATTGCCTCTAGAGGATGGATGATGTTTATACAAACCATAAATACAACATATATGCGTAAAAGTACAAAAATGCGTAGTCAAATACATAAATACATTCATATACTCATAAACACATTCATTTATGCATATATATATATATATATATATATATATATATATTCTTTATTATGTCCATTGCCTTCGAATATTACACAGTATATTTCTAATTAGGAAGAAATGTGTTTTTTCTTCCTAATTAGAAATATATATATATGTGTGTGTGTGCGTGTATATGTGTGTGTTTGTGTATGTATGTGTTATCAGTATAAACGAAAAATTGCGCAGGTTTTGAAGAAAATTCATCCAGTAGACCGGTTTCGTCCTTATTGGGAACTCATCAAGTACTTGTCAAAATTTACTACGATCAAGGCTCGAACAGGGACACATTTGCTTAGGAGTGTTGGACTCTGTCCACTGCACTAACTCTGCCGCACACTTAGCACAATTTTAAGATGCACACCAACTTAAGTTTTTGGTTAGCTTTTTCTTTTTGAGACTTTTGCGTTAGACAGATGGTTTCATGAATATCTATCATGCCTTAATTACTTTAACATAACTTTGTTTTTTTTAAATTTCTTATTGAGATTAAATGTTATTAATTAGTCTTTTGGTTTAATTTTAGAGCTGACAAAAGCTATTAGCAATTCCTTTGCCGGTATAATTAAGTTCGTTTTAAGACGTCTTCATAGAAGACTTCGCACACACTCCTAATGTACGCTAAATGAAAAATGCGTTTCGAGGCTACGCGAAAGGCGTCATACAACTGATGCCAAATATCGGTAGGGAACTGGATAATAGTAACTTCAGAGATACAATACTGATATGCAAAATCAAGGAAGAACTTACTGCTACGATGGACCTATGAGAAATATACCTTAAATCATCACAACAATTTGTGTATAACTTATGGCTTCTTCTTTTACATGTTCTTATATTTTGTAGCACGAGCCGGCCTTCAACTGGGCAGTCTGTCCCAGGTGGTCGGTCGACCGGTTGTTGGCTATCGTTCTCTACCTGATTGGCCAGTAATTCCACCTGATCCGTCCTCGAGGAATATTGCTGTTTCGATGCCAACTAATGCCACAGAAGATTGTAGTGCGGGAAAAGCTATGCCGGACGCCAGTCGAAGGTTGCGTCAGTCTTCAGGCCCACGAAATGGTGGTGCAGCCAGTGAGTACTTCGTTCTTTTGCCGTCGTGATTGTACTAGTAACACAAATTCACTATCGAAACTACATGGATGTGCCCATATTGCATATAGTTTGTACATTATATTCTCATACTCTCGAATATTGAAATATTACATTGGACGCAGAGATTAAGAGCGAAGAAGAGAAAAATAGGAAGAAAATTTCACTGTAGCGCTTCAGTTTGACATTTGACTATACTTGCAAACGTACAGAAACGGAGATCTGGATCTCTCACATGGTGGGTTTCAGAAGAGACTACAGATAAATCAGAATAGAATCAGGCCTCTCCTTTTTACCTTGTTTGTCACTTATTTCTTACAGATATTAGCTTATTGGAGTTTTTCGTGGTTTGTGGGTGTACGGTATGGCTTTATCAAGTGACTGATATCTCGAATAATGGTATTTGATCACGAAACTGCTGGCTTACAGTTTCTGTCGTTTCGGCCACCACTTGAGCTGCCCCGGTATACTAGCGTGCATAATGTGTGGGGTAGATATCTGGACGAATATAAATCGTTCTGTTTGATCATTGAAAAAGAAATTTGGGACGGCATAAGTAAGCCTGGGCAAACGAATTCTTGATTTTCAGACAGAATCTCCGGATCGCAATTAAAAAAGGCAAAGTGAAACAACCTCTTCGAATTGTTTGTTCACATCAAACAAAAAGCAATAGCCATTCTGCCAAGTGAGTAAGAGCGCCACCAAATTCTAATTTGCAGCTCGTTAAGTATCGACATACTCTACAACATATTAAAAACGCAGTGGTTGGTCATGAAATGATCCTGCTAACCTTGCTAAAAGATGGATATTTCAATTATATTTTTGCTGATAAATTGGCATAGACGTACATTCTCATGAGGGACAGCAAATCCACCTAAATCAATGACCTCTTTCCAGAATTTCTCATGTGCGGTGTTTTAGGATTTAGACGTGTCTGCGCGAGCTAGTTTCCGAAATTCTTTAAGAGGAATCCATTCTATTTGAATGGAGGTGTTGTTTTAGTGGTCATTGACCGATAGGAGACACTGGAACTTCTGGTAAGTTGGTTTCGTGCTACAACAAGTTTAAGTCACTGTTATCATCCTCAGGAAGAAACATTGAAGAGAACGAACCGCTAGTGATGGTAGTGGTGGTGGCCAACATTGTGTCGATTTTGGTGTTCATGAGATGTCCATCAGGCGCAGTCTGAAGCTTTACGTCTAAAACGGTCGTTATGACCAATTTTAATGCAGAGCCTAAGACGGTGCTGGACGGCGCCATGCCGACAGTCGTCATATAATTCATCTACCTAGAACTCCTGGTGTCAACAAATGAATCAACTCGTGAGATTTTCAGACATGTTAGCTTTGCTGAAGTTTCCTCTGACAAATTATGCGAAGCGCTGGAATCGCCCGTCTATTCCACGTCAAATGTATTTTTTATGCCGCGGACTGCCAGCGCTTGTTTAATTGATGTACATTCGCTCGGTTTGATAAATTTCATTGCCAGTTGAGTGTCAGGTAGTATTTTTCTAGAGAAATATTTTCGAGCTGATGCGTTCTACTCGGCTACTCTTTGATGCAACAATTACAATGGAACCTTGCTATGGTACGCTGATACTGTAGACCGATGTAGTTTTATAAGAGCACTTACAAAATCTGCTCACCAGACTGCTGAGGTAACTCCAGTGAACGTCTGTAACCGCAGAGTATACTGAGACTTTTCGCGTTATGGGCCACTTTATCACGTTTTGCTTTTTCTTCACTGACATTGGTACAACTGAACATTCTAAAATATGTGAGAATGTATCGGTAAACTACGTCTAATGTTTAGACCTAGTGAGTTCTTCTTTATCAACATAGGCACTTTTATGGGCCATCATGCGCGAGACCTAGTTATCAGTGGATTTATGTGTAATGCTAATGATGAAAGATTTCATTCAGCATGCGGTGCTTATTATTCTTGAAATGACAAATATCCGTTTGTTATATGACATGCACGATTGCGGAATTTCATTTTTATCGTTTTCAGTTCAAATTTTTGGTTCTGTAGAATAGGCAAGATAAGATTTGCGGCCCTGAAAAGGCAAATATAATGAATATTTTCGCATTGTGTACAAAATCTCAAATAGTTGGGCCATAATTTTCTAATTATTTGTTGAGCGCGCAACAAATAAGATAATTCATTATTATTGGAATGATTTTTCTTAATCGAATGTTTTGAATCTTCCGTTGAAATTTACGGCCTCGTTAAGGAAATAGAAGGGTGGTTGTAACCGTTATTCCTGACAACAGGGGCATGAATGTTTACTATACTGAATTGATTTACGACAGCCCCACCCATGGCGAAAGTGACTGCGATACTTCTTTTGGTCCCGCGTAACTATTTCATAAAATGTTGACAACAAACCTATGAGCTCTGTATTGTTCGCTTAGCATAGAAGCCGTTTTCTGCCACCTTATCAACAATCTTTTTCTAGCTCTTTAGCAAATCAGGGTAGTGACATCGGCTGTTAACCTGTGAAGGTCAAATGTCTTCTGTAGGGGTCATCGCCTGTTGAATCACAACAAGCTGCTCCATCATCATATGGCCAACTCTTCCTTTTTGTCGGACTTAATAAAAATTATAGGTTTATCTAAAAGCACACAAATTTAATTTGGCTTGGTAGTCAAAGCTTCAAACATAAATAACATAACTAAATTGTTTTAAGCAGCTCTCTTTACGCCATTCTGAACACCTGGGTGACCTACTTCATGAATTATTTTTAAAGAGGAAGCGAAACATATACCTAAAGACCATCTTTTCAATAGGAATACATGTTTAAACAGTTTAGAACATTTGTAGCCGTTGATTGTCTACTAACTCCAGAAGTATTCAAATAAATGCACGTGAAATATCGAACAGAAAAACATAACGAAACATTGATAACTATACTATTAAATGGGGTGTGTACGAACTTATGAACTCTTCAAATAAAACACATTGAAGTGTACATTAGCTAGGTAGTTCAACAGAAAATATTGATAAATAGATTTTACTGCTAGTAAACACCTGAGAGATCTAACTCGATAAACACCAAAGCACACAAACGTATCCATGCTAATGATTAACTATACAGTCATTCAGATAAGCATCGGCGTTACTATAGCGGTGATTTAGCCAGACATTTAGCTTTGTCTAGCTGCATTATCATGCACAGCCATACAAAAGACAAAAGTGACTAATGTTTTGAAATTTGATTGCGGAGCGCCAGCTTCATATTTTACAATGCCGCGTTTTGCGTGCGCGGGTTGTAGCTTTGCACTAATAGATTCACAAAGATCCGATTGATAACAATTTCCATGTCCTTTTTGTCTTCGATCGGGCTGGGTTTGTTTTCGTCCCTTTCTTCCGAAGCCTTCAACATCGTTCATACTAACCAATGGAAATGCGGTTCTATCAACAAAAAAGTGATTAATGCTTCACTGCCATATAACCATAATGTACAACAACCATATTCATAGTAGCTAAAAGAGCGTTATTGTTAGATTGAGAGAAAGAAATGGAAGGAATGAGCAGAATCGGAGATATAGCTGCCTGCAGTAACCCGATTGCGCTTATCCACTTTGTACAGCTCAGCAGATAAAGCGACCCTTTTTATACTGCGCAATGTCTGATGTAGTATATAGTTATTGTAATTCGTATTGTTCATGGTTTTATGTGGACTATAAAAGAGCACTAGGTCGCCCAATCCTAGTGAAGATGGTTTGTATTCGGAATTTTCCTTCTCCCATCCAAGGCTGATGAGCACTATCTGCCCAGATGCCAGTGGCCAAAGTTTCTTTCAGCATCCGAAACTTGCCCTTCGCGTGTGGCACGCTTGTTCTCATTCCGTGACTACAAATTTATCAATAAAAGTTACTGCGCAGTTAGACAAAACTCGAGGCTTCACATGACAAGGGATGATGACTGTGCCCCTTTTAGACCAGGCAAGGTTCATGCTACCATTCCCGGGCTGACTAGCTTGTGCCCGGCGACCATCAGGCCGGAATTTCGATGTCTACGGGCCCTGTCTGACAGCAATATTGCATATTTTGAACTTCAATGTGCGAGACTGCATATGGTTTATCTAGCATCATCCATGGCTGGGATTACTACAGTGAAGGCATTTTCGTCATCTATAATCTCATTATTTCCATCAGTCTAAGATTTTTTCGAGTTAAATAAAAAGGCGTAATATATGATTTAGATTTTTTTGAAAATTGCTTACGTTTATGGCTACTAACTAATATCTGAAGTGGGGCTCGGGTCCATATAATGACAAAGTATCCAATGTTCTGTTCAATGAACGACTCTAGGACTAACAAAAGCATGGAGCAGTCTATTGTGAATATAGCGGTGATAGTTATGCTCCATGGCTAAAATGGTCGCGTGGCCAGTTGCTGTCTACTTTAAATTTTATGAGTATAGTTAGCGCTAGCACCTAAAATAATCATAGCCGTCCGCTGGGTCAACTATTAAGTTAAAATTCTTATTCAAGCGAGAGATAATTTTATCCCATGTTAATCGATAAGCTCATGGTTATACTGCCGAATGGATTGGTTGCTGCCCGCTGGCCGCTAAGTGGGACATTGGTGCTACTAAGATTTGTTTATTAATGTATCCCATGTATAAATGTTGTCACTGAATCGCGAATCGCGAATCGCGAAGCGCCAAGTCTTTAAATTGCATTCTGTAGTAAAGCTATGAATGTTTTTTCGCTCCATACATTTTTTGTGCTAGTTAACTGATGGAGCAGTCAAATTTAATGAGTACAACCATTGTGTATTGGATTCGAATACTTCAAAAAATCCTAGTTTGAAGGCCAATTCACATAGTAGACCATGGTTTCGCTAAACAAAATATGTCTCTGTAGTTTAGTTTGAAAAAATTCACTCTTATTTAATATTTAACCGGTCTGAGCTTTATTGAAAGGCTTGGCAACCACTGAATAATTGCGTAATACCAAAAACGATACCACAGTCCACTAGGGACGTTTTATTTTAAACTACGATTTTGCAAAATTACGTGCGGTAGGGTATAGAAATTGTTGACACGTTCAACTATCTGCTTGTTCTGTTTGCTTGCATTCGTTACAACAAGGTAATGAGCTAGAATCCAAAGAATTTTCAAATTCGGAATACGAAGAATCTACCGAAGGCGAGGATGAGGAGAATGAATTGGATGGTGAAGACGAGGAAGAGGACAGTGATGTAGAAGAAGAAGAGGATGAAGAAGTTGACGACGAAGATGATGTTATTGATGAAGATGACGAGGGAGAGGAGGAGGAGGAGGATGAGGATGATGAAATTGACCATGCCCCGCGTAGAACACGAATTAGCTCCTTCGACGTGAACGAATCTTATGGCTATACTGATTCGAGTAGTGATGGACCTTCTGACGCTGTCACTTCTTCTACGAAAGCAGCAAAGAGAAAGGTGAGAGCGGCTATTTCCTGCTTCTTTTATTATTTCTCATTTTCTGATGGCTTGCGACGCTGCGTTGCTTCCTTTATTTAAAAACCTTACATGCACGTTTCCTTCGTGTCTCGATCGCAAGCTAGTCGGAAACTGAGCAATCGCTTCTAGTCAGCTACTTTGTGTGTTGAATTTAGGCGACTAAATCTGTCAGCAACCACCTTATGTTGGCGAGTAATTAATGGGTGACTGACAGATTCAAGACATTTCTACTTGATGAATTCCATGCACTACTTAACGCAAGGTGTTTTTTTATACTGACAATATATATATATATATATATATATATATATATATATATATATATCCAGTATAATTAAACGACATTGGTTCCCTGGGCGGTGATAGCAATCATTAATATACCGTCCTATTTTCCCATATTCCTCACCCAAATATGTAGTGAGTAAATGGCGTAATACCAGCTCCGTTTGACGAATCGCCGGTAAGCACGAAACGAATGTGCAGGAGATTATACTTTCCATTCATGCTGTCTTTCGTTTATCCTTCTGGTCATATTTGAAATAATTTGTTACTAGGTGCGCAAAATCTAACACATAATTGCATATATATTATTTCTCCACCACAAACAGTATCTAACTGTTATATATTTAAATGAAGGTTGCGATCTTGGTATAAGAGCAGGTCCCATTATATACATACATTTTTCAGTATTAATGTAATGTAGAAATGGGCAATTAATATTGTAGACCCGTTTCTTGCTTATTGGGAACTCGTCACGTAATGTCCAGAATTTGCCACGAACAGGGCCCAATCTTGGGCACGTCTTCTTTGGAGTAGGTTGTTCGAACCACTGAGCCACTCTACCACACGCTAAACGCAATTCTCAGCTCTGTGCTAACTAGTGTTTCTTGGTTAGCTTGTCTTTTAGTTTCTAGCGTATATGGCATCTGTTTAGACCTAAAGTTTCAACTAGCTACCGCCAATCTGACATCATCAAACAGCTACCTCACTACCCGTAATAGTGATATTGAATTGAACATTAATATAGGCAAACGATTGTTTGGAAAACTTAGTTAGGAAGTTATCTGCATAAGCGACAGTCTTAACTGTAATGTTAGGGCTAATTAAGTCTAGAATGGATATACTGATCATCATAAACTCTGAGGTGACCTGGACAAACGACCAAACTATTATAGCTTAACCTAGCAACCGAGCCCTCGTGGTTGCAGATGGACCTCGGCCAATGCTTTTATCAGTATCGATCAGTTACTTCCGCCCTTCATTAGAAATTAAGCCTATGCTTGGACCGTTGGTTGTGGAAAGGCCACTTTTGTGGTCCAACACATTGAAGCGTCTGTGCGAGCGCACAATTTTTGTTCGAAACACCAATTTTACGCGTTACTCTAGAAATCGGTGGATCATACTTTCGCAGTCCAATTATAATTGCCAGTAGACCTGCCGTATTTAAACAGCGAGTATTTGATCACTTCTGTGCTAAGCCTCATGTGGCGGTTTCAAAATTTTATAGATTTAAACCAATACCGGAAGAGAAG